>CAUYON010115571.1:0-25000 GCA_963573935.1 Arctocebus calabarensis | reverse complement strand
ATATCTTGAAATCTTATTGTGTACCAAGCACAATGCCTGGAGTCAGTAGCTACTTACCAAGGTTTTTTTCTTGTTTTTTTTTTGTTTGTTTGTTTTGTTTTTAGTATAAGAGCCATAGATTCTTTTAATTCTTACCAAGTATTAATCACTGAAATAATGGCTGGCTGGCTGGCTAGCTGGATGAGGACAGTGTCAGGCTTCCATACCCAGATATCTTATTCTCGTTACAGCAGACACTCAGGCAGAAGTCCCTAGCTATATCCAGAGGTTCCAGCCACTACTTCTTAAAATGCCATGTCCCGTTTTATTCCTGGTAGAGAAAGGTAATGACCATCTTGGGGTGTCCGTAGTTGAGTGATCAGGGCGCCGGCCACTTGCACTGCGTCTGGTGGGTTAGAACTCGGCCCAGGCCTACTAAACACAAACAAAACAAAAACAAAAGTAATGACCACCTAATTTGGAAATGGAAAATCTACAAAGGAGTGTTTATATCTCTACAGCAGGGGTGGTGGTGGAAAGCGAACCGGCCTTCTCCCTGCCCCACACCTATAAACAAACACTGTTAAAGAGGACACTGGATTGAGCATTCCCAGTCTAAAATCAGAAAGCAAACACCCAGCACTGACTCTTGCCTTACCTCATGCTCCATTCTTCAAACTCTTTGAGAATGTGGGAAACAGGAGGTGGCAGGGCTGATGGAACATCCAGAAAACTCTGGAAATTTAGACCAATATAGTGAGAATTCGTGAAGAATTGTATTAACTAAGTTAATGAGACGTAACTTTGATCTATTCTAGATGGGCCCATATTAAGAACTCAATGCCAAGTGCCTCCCAAAAGAGGAGGGTTAAAGTTTAATTATTTAATTAGGTACTTCATTTAGAAACTGGAAAAGGAGAGAATACAGTAGGCAAAGCTTCAGGTACTTACATTCTGTGTAAGTACGGCTGGGCAGCAGCAGCAACTGGCACTTATTTACCACATATTTTGTATCAAACTTTTAGATTTACACTTGATAGTTACTTTTCATGTAATATCCTGGGAATAAAAAAGGAAGCTTAAGAGATCACACGGGACTCTGTCCATCCCCAATGTCCCTGCATTTCCTAATATTCTTCATCTCCACTTAGGAGATTGTCAGAAAACTGGAGGATTACTCAGTTTGTGCAGAAATAATTAGGAGGTGGAAATTCAACATTGGGTTCATTGCTGCATCGGTCCTTCGTGAGGGTCTGAAAAGGGGCGGCCGCAGCACAGGTGTGGAGGTGAACCACGGTGGGGACTTAGGTAGAAAGTGGCTGTGACTCTAGCATGAATGAAGCTCGGAAGCAGGGACACTACTAACCCCAAAGAAAGGAAGTGATGACGAGACCAGGACAATGAAGAAGTGACCTCTCCTGCGAGTAATAAAAGCAGAGACTCAACCTCTCAGATCCTGAGGCTGGTACAGATCAGAAAAAGGTCTGCAGTCTCCACACTGGGCTGTGGTTTGAGCTCAGTGGGCTCCTGATGCAGCAATGATCTGAAAGGCCTGGGCTGCCATTGATTACAAGCAGCATGCAGCACTGAGAATTCCTGAGGACTTGAGTAATTTCTGTGAAAATGATACTTTGAAAGGAGTTGTATCTTTTTGTTTTTCTCCACAAACAGGAAACTTACATGAAGGAAATTATATCAAGAATATAAACACATTTTTAGTTCACATTTACATGTATTTGATCCAGCTAAAGAATTAGTAAAAGCCTGAGCGTGGTCCAACATCGCCAATAATTAGAATCATTAGTGAAATCTTGAAGTAAGATTGCATTTACACCTTGCTCGTCTCCTTTCATTAAAGCTATTAGTTGCCTGTGACTAACTTAAAGATAATTTTAATTATATTTTAAATGCATATTAAGATCCAATCATTACTTCCTATACTAAAGCCTTCAGTCAAAATCTTTCTTGGAAAATAATCACCTTTGGTCATAAAAGTGCAGATCATGGTTCATAAACTTACCAAAAATTCTATTATAACAGAGATTTCACCTTGTGTTAAACCTAGCAATTTTTTAAGATGATTGCATATAGATTTGCCTATAAAGGACACAACAAAAACAAAACAAAAACCTATAGAGACGACCAGACTTGACTTAAAGTAAATAGAAAAAGAATTGCCAAAAATCAAAGAGCTGCCTATACTACTTCCTATTTTTGCATTCATTCTCTATGTTTGCATAGGAGCAGAAAAGCTATAACCCAGTCCTCACCCACCCTAAGGGTCATGGTCAGTGCTCCTATAACAGAAGACAGGTTAACAGAAGAAAAGCCTAATGAATTTATTTCACCAAAGTTTTAGATAGCACTGGAGGCTTTAGGAATGAAAGCCCTAAGAGCCAGGGAATATTCTCTATTTTTATGCTTACAGATGATGAAGAATGGGCAGCCATGTACAAACATAATTGGACGCAGGTCTAATAGTAATAATGAGAGGAGAAACCCAGCAAGGCCTGTCTAAGATTGTTCTTGGCCTCTCTGGTTAGATTTCCTTCCTCTTAAGTATATGGCAAGACCTCTTTGAACTGAGGCTCTTTGAGAGAGAGGGGAGAAAGGAGAGAGTGACCTTTCTAGGCTTTATGGCTTGTGTTGGAAAAGAAAGATGCAAGTTTTTATGATCCATTTTGAGGAAGAATAATTCTGGTTTCTCTGACTGCTTTGGAGGAAAAGGAAGGGCAGGAGAGAAGAGGATAGGGGAAGGTCAGAAAGAGACCACTTCTTAGGCTGTTTCTGAGACCTTCCAATCTCTTTTGTTCAAAGCGCTTATCATCCCAAAGGACCCTACCTTGGGATATCATTTTCCAAGCCCCAACAGCTGAAAAGAGGTAAACAAAAGGATCTACTTGGTATAGAAATACCTGGAGAGGTAAAAAGGGGCTAAATTATCTGCTATCATGTTGGCTAAATTGAGGAGTTTAAATTCAATTTTGGACAATATGAGACAAAACTAAGGGTTCTTTAAACAAGGAAGTGGTATTGTGTCATTTACATTTGCAAAGTTTATGTGGTGGATCTTTAGTTATATGAAGGGCTGTTAACTTTGTAAAGAGTGCTACAAACGCAAACTATGACTCCCATTAACTTATTTTTTCCTCACTATTGTAACTCTCTTGTGATTAGACATACTGTTCTTTGTTTTATCTGATTCTGTTTTGTTCCATTTTATTTTTGTCTTCCTGGTCCAAGTTAGGTGGATAAAATAAGCAATGAAGCTCCCTATCTCACATAAAATTGGTTAAATATGACTTAAAATTAAACATCAAGGGAAACACATCACAAATTCTGTAAGAAAGGATAAATTATCTTTTGGTACAGAGTGAGGGAGTTTACATATAAGGTACAAGAAGCAATCGGTTAAAGGGAAAATTTGATAATCGATTATACTTAAATCAAGGACCTTTATTCATCAAATCTCTGCTACAAAATGAAAAGAAAAAGTTATATTAGCCACATATTGAAAGTGGATATTGAAAGTGAATATTAGCTACATATGTAAGCAACTAATATTCAGATTATATGATGAACTTTCATGAATCCAGAAATCCTAGAAAATAGGCAAATAAAATAATAAGAATCCTAGAAAATAGGCAAATAAAATAATAGGAATTTCAGAGAGGTGGAAGCATGAAAAATTGATAAATGTAAGTAAAGTCATTTGATTTCTAATAACTGGGTAAATTAAATTGCAAGAAAAAAAGCAAGTTACAACAACCAAGTTGTCAATAAAAAAAAGGCAAATATCTAACAATGCTAAATATTGACAAGGATATGAAAAAAATCCAGGAACTATCGATGTTGCCAGTGAGATTAACAACTGGCATAACCTCTGTGGAACCAATGTGGCATTATCTAGTAAATTTGACCTTCATGTATCCTATGTCCTAACAAGACCATTGCTGGAGAAACTCTGGCCACATCCATTAGTCAACATGTAAGAGAATGTTTGCAATAACATTATTAATGAGAGCAAAACAACTAAATCACTTGATAAATGCAAACATATTTTTATAATTATAAAATGAAATACAATCTACCACTTACAATAAATAAACCAGAGCTACAGGCAATAAGTTTCGATTTTAGACACAAAGTGTTGACAAAAGTACCCAAACCACAATTTATACATTTTTACAAAAGGTAATAATTAGGTATTTTTATGAAGGTCAGAAAGGAAATAAATACATTGCTTAAGAATATATCCAGGCATGATCAACCCCAAAATAAAAGTAATCTTTTCTTTTCCTTTTTAATTCTGGATACTGTTTACCTTTAAGGGAGAGACAAGATTTGGGGATTTGATAGAGATTACCATAGATTTCAATGGTAATGTTAAGATTTGTTAAAGAAAAAATTATTTAATGATACCTGTTAAAGAGGGTAAGACAGAGTTTCTCAAATTGAATGACTGAAACAGGGTCTGGCAGTGTGGAAGAGAGAGTTGATTCATCTCTAAATACAATATGGGCAAGTGAAAATTTAATTTGTAAGGAGCATAGTGGAAATCAGTGAGTAGGTCTTTACTAAGAGGAAATATTGTGGGTAAGGGGGTCGGGGATCTGGCTAAACAGACCCAATAGAATTTTCTCTGAACACAGGCCAAGGTGATCGAACATCACCTGTGCAATGCTGGGGGCTAAGAAATTTGTTTAGATGTTGACAGTGATCAGTTATGAGGATGGGAGATTTTGTCTTAAAAACAGACTTGGCAGTATTCTTGAGAAAATTGGACAACACAAACATGAATAGGAAAGTCTAAAAGTCAAGCCTACTTAAAAAAAAATTAGACAAGGCTGAATGGAATTTGTTCAAAAGAGAATTTTGTCTCTGAATTTGAGTGTTTGTTTCAGAGGGTTTTGTTTTATTATTATGTTTTACAAATCATATACACATATATTCACATAACACCTAAGTTTTTGCACATAGCCAATACTTCTCAGTAAAATATATAAAAATAAATAATTTGTAATATTGAAAAAGGTCCACTATTAACATCAAACAAAGAGACTAAACAATATACAAATTTTAACACACTATGATCTGAGATATGGAAACAAGTGCATTAGGTTATGTTTCAAATTAAGAGCAAATTCCGTGTGGTCTATCTCACCACCTCTTCCTTCCCATCACTGTCTGGGTTTGGGTTGTCATCATCATGTTAAGGACTTTGCTACAGCTTCCTCCGGTTCTATACCTCATTTGTAGTTCCCACAACACCTTGATCACAGCTTGATCACTCTCTATTATGAAAGTGACAATGAACCCTCCTTAAAACCCATGTATACACCCCCATCTCTCAGAAGGTAATGCCAAGACCCTTATTTCCTTCCATGGTCCATTTCCCACTGGTTCTTCCAGCCTCATTTCTTTTGTCTTCATATATTAATTACTTTCACATTCTCAGTAATTTTAGGAGCTAAGTACTGCTGTGGTTTGAATATGTTCCCCCCCAAAACTCATGGTAAAACTTAACCTTCGATATGGCAGTATTGAGAGATGTGTCTTTTAAGAGGTGATTTGGTTCCAAGCGCTCTGCCCTCGTCAATGAATTAGTCCTTTCATTTATTAGTGGATTAATGGTTTAACTGATGGGAGTGGGACTGGTGGCTTTCTAAGAAGAGGAAGAGAGCCCTGAGCTAGCACTGTGACCACTGGCCACATGATGCCTTGTGATGCCTTGGGACCACAGAGTCTCCACCAGCAAGAAGGCCCTCACCAGATTCGGCCCCTCAACCTGGGAATTCTCAGACTCTGGAACTTTAAAAAACAAATTTATTTCCTTTTTGATTACCCAGTTTCAGGCATTCTGTTATAAGCAGCAGACAATGGACTAAGGCAAATACTATTATATTTATTTTATACTAAGGAAACAGATCCAGAGAAGTAAATTATCTCAGTTGAATCAGCAGTAACAGTAAAACATTTAGAAGCTATGAAAACAAGGAATATTCAAACATGTTTGTGATTTACTATGTTTATAGCAAATTACGAGTTAACATAATCACAATAAATTAAACTTAAATTAATTTTTTAAAAAAGAGCTCTTAAAGCTTTTCTTGAATAAATGTTGGTAGAGTTTGTATTCTGTAGTCAAGTTTGGTTCTAAATAACTTTAACTTTTGAACTATTTAACTATTTCATCCTTTTAGAGAAATAACTGCTCTCCTGCAGACGTAAAAAAAGATTCATGATTAAGAGCATAAAGAATCTTACTGGTTTACTCAGGTTTGGATCACTTTAATTGGGAAACTTGGCTGGGTCCATGATCAAGAAGCTTGGCTGTCTCTAGTTCATAGGAGGTGCCACCAGGCACCAGGCAAGGAGAACTTGGGAACCAGTCAACACCAGCAGAAGTCATGGGTAATAAAGACAGAAGCCTTCGCTGCCAATCACATGACTTTAGAGATGATTCATTTGCCATTACTTTCTACAATTCTAAGCCAAACTATCATTTCAATGTAGAATTTCATAATTTCAATATTTTCTGAGCCAAGAACTTAGTACTTTTAAGATTCCGAACAATTTCACCAAGTCTGGAGGTTACAGGAGGGCATACGTCAGCTGCAAGACACTGCCCAGTCTTCTTGTGTAGGGAGTACACAAGATTACCCAGGAGAGTATGAGGATCAGCCACTCCCTAAAGTACTATTTGTGGTAATTCTAGGTACTGTGTAAATCCTCCTTCAGGCTAGTGTGTGGGTCGTCACAATTTTGTGAAATCATTGAAACACACTAAGAAACAAAAAAAATGAAAATCCATCTCTCTCTCCTTTTTTTTTTTTTTTTTGTTTGTTTGTTTGTTTTTAGCCGTTTGTGAGAAGGGCTGGGTTTGAACCTGCCACCTCTGGTGCCCTACTCCTTTGAGTCACAGGCACTGCCTTGAAAACCCATCTCTTGAGTCTTTTGTTACTTGATGCCAGTTAGAGGAAGAACTACTTTTTTCTCTTCCTCTTCTTTGCCCCCCCATCTTCTCCTCCTCTTCTTTTTTTTCTTTGTCAGAAAATTGAATTGCTTGGTTTTGTCATGGCCTGTCCACATTGTGATGGTATAGAAAGTGATAGAAGAAAAAAAGATGAACAGAGAAGGAATATTGGTACATATATGAGATTTATGTAGAAAATATCTAAGATAAAATATAACTTGAAATGTGTTATGAAAAAGAGGCTGGCCATTCACTTGGAAGGAGTCAAGCAGGCGGGGGAGGCAGGCAAGTGCTGATGGGCCCTCTTCTCTGCCCACATGTGCTCCAACAGCTGTGCTAGTGCAAGATCAAGAGAACACATGGTTGCAGAAAGAATCTAAGCAAGTGCATCAATGTGACCCTCAGACCCTTGAGCCCTATTTGAAGAAACTCCTTTGCAAATCCCTCAATAGCTTCATGCCTTCATAAGGTGCCAAAATGCTCCGTCCAGGATACAAAGGTCAAGGGGAGAACCCAGGTGGAAAGCATGTGTCAGGAACTTCTGATCACTTCTGATACAGAAATAGGAATCACTGGTGATTCCATTAAGAACACCAAAACTATACCAAATCAAATATTCATTTTCTAAAAGTATATACATCACTGCAATGAATTAAAATAAACACTTATCAAATTTTAAGTATTTTGTTTCTGTTTTAGGATTTCTGCATTTTTATAATGTGGAGGGGTATACTAAGTCCTTTGGCAATCTATATTCTTTCTTTAACATTTCTAGACATGTGATTCTATTAAAATTAGGATAACATCAATGAAAAAAAGCTTTATTGCATGCCTACCAGGTGCGTGACACTTTGCTGAGGCAGAACTTATAACTATTTATAGTGTAATACTGCATATAATATATTTTTTAAAGTCCAAAGATAGCTGTGCTGCCTGCCTGTGTTGTCAATAATAGAAGTTCATGACATTTGATTTGAGTCTTTGTGAGAGGCAATGTTATTCTGATTTAATAGCTTCCATCTGCTCTTCCCAATTTCATTGCTCCTTTTACAGTTTCCAAATTCCACCCTGTACCCTCCAGGGAAATTTTCTCAAGCATTGATTCTATTCATCTATGAATTGGAGGAGGGGGACTGTTCTTCTGCAGCCTTATGGTTTTGTTTATTGATCTTGATTGTTAGGCAACTTGTTGACGTGCACACACTTGCCTTTCTGTTTCATGCATGTATACATGCATGTGTGTACATTTGTATATATGTATCTGGTGTTGGGAAGTGCTTGACATTCTTAAAGACTTAACTCTTGAACAAAATTTGGTGTTGAAACCTTCCTTTTCAAAGTAAAACAGAGGAACATTCTATGAATAAAGACACATAGAAAAGAGAACCCTTCCATGTTGTTAATCCATCACCGAGCAATTTTTGTTTTATAAAAAAAGAAAAAACTGTTTAAAGTTGACTTGTTTGAAATAAAAGGATATGAAGCTAAAGCTTTGTAATTATTAAAATATATTGCTTCATTAGTCAAATATCAGCAATATTAATATAGATGTAGCACAGTTGAGTTTCACGACATACTTGACGCATGTAGCATTATTTTTAACCTTTTCATTTTAAAAGTAGGTATTCTATTCAAGTGGATAAAAATAAGTATAATTCTGTCTTGACCTTATATCATCTAATTTCATACTAGATCTCTAAAGTCAAAAATTGAAGGTAAAATATTTTTTACTCTACTATAGCCAAAACGTCACAAGTGTGTTTATCTTTAGTGAAAGAATATAAAGTAACAAATATTGCTTCAAACTCTCATGCATGTGATACAAAATTAATCACATGTGCTTTATCATTATTTTTGAGAAGTTGGGTTTTGCATCTCAACATGGGACATGCTTTCATTTTCAATATAAAAATCTCAGATGGAGAAACATATAGATATATTTCAAAGTAATGATGAAAAGTGCCAAGTAATCTGTATCTTTGGCATACCACCTCACATGCCCACTGATTATAGAGTGGGATAAATATTATTAGACAAACGTTCTGGGAAAATTCACATTAACCCCTGAAGGAAATGTGAAAACCATTAAGATGAATGAGATTTACCAGGGTTGGGCTGGTGGGAGCTGCCTTTGCAGAAACTTAGAAGAATCCCACACACTTGTAGCAAGAGCAAAATTTTAAATTTTCCTCTGGGCTTCTCCAAATGCCATTTTCATTTTCTGAGTGAAGAGCTTCCCCCCCTCCCCCCCCCAGCTCTCTGCACTCTAATAATGAATAGTCAAGTAACCATACACAACTTAATATTTTAGTGTTTCATCTGCTTCACCTAGACACTCCCGTCTAAAGGAGAATTTCTGAGTGGAGAACCAAATTTATGCCTTTCCTTTTACTTTGCTGTGCGGTCCACTTTTTTATTTTACATGATTCTACGTTAGATAGCTAGATAACAAAAATAAGTCTCTATCAAACCACTGTGGCCATTTCTAATTCACTTGCTCCACAGTCCTCTACCTGTCTTCCCATTGCTCTTACCATTTGTTCAGTGATTCTATTAACTATATTTTGCAATACTGTCTCATTACTTCTCTCCTTGGCATCTACTTAACTAAATTTTATACTATACGATGGCAGAAAACTTGTCTTTTTAAACTTAGTAACACAAAACACAGTGCCTTATACATAGTAAGTTTTAAAAACCTGTTTCTCTAAAATGGTCACTCTTCATCACTTCTCCGCCTTTTGGATAAGATCAAGTGTAAAATGGTCACTCATGTCTATATTTGTAAATTCACTCACTCATTCATTCCACAAACATGTAACCAAGGCCTGATGTGCTAACCATTGAAGAGCAGTTTGAGATATAAATATGCATAATACTCAATCCAGAGAATCTGATAATGATCCTTGAATGGTATTCTTAGGTATGAGATTATACCTCTTGAAACAATGAATAAAAGCTGCAGTGGATTCTATTTGAATGAATATTCTTAATTGTAATAAAATTTAGATATCTAGATCATCCCAAATCAATTTCACACTTCAGCAGTTCCTAGAGTTTGCCCCTGATTAATTACTCAGCTGGATCTTCCATTAAACAGTTATTCCTCACATTTTTAACTTTTTACAATAATTCAAATAAGAGTTTCTTTAGATAATTTAAATAGTTTCTTTAAATGGTTGTCTGAAGATATTTTTTTTTCAATGCCACTAACATGAGGTCAAACAATACTTTTCTTTCCTTTTGTTTGCTTTCTTAATCATTGTTTTGGTCAGTCTTTATCTTGTTAATTTCTTTACCATAGTGCAACATTTTTTTTCCTCTAATGTAGATGTTTTAGATATTTTTGTTGCGCTGTTTTTTCTTTCCCTTAGTGTTCTGGAGTCACGAATTAAAATATTAAAGTCCATTTTACCTACAAACAACAAAATAAATATGTGAAATTTTTTACCTTCAAAATTAGCTGAGTGTATGTGCCAAGAGCATAAATCAAGCAAATTGAGGCAATTGAGTACATGGCAATCATGTTAATTTCTGATTAATACTACGCATTGACCATAGCTGTCAAAGTTCAATAATTTTCCAGATTATCTACACTTTATTTTTTCTACGTTTGCTTTTTCTGAGTTTAAATGTCATTTCATTCCTTTAGACCTATTTTTTAATGTATTTAATTCCATTGGTTGTTTATTCCTTGTTTATGCCATTATTAGTAACACTACTCAAATTTCGAATTCTAGTCCATAGTACTTCACATGTAATCATTCTCATAATTTTTTCAAACATGTAATATGTTTGAAATATTTGATAATCATTTTCATGAAATATCAATTGCTTTAACTTTCTATTTGAAGCTATACTTTCTACATTTATGATCAAAATAAAAATAAAGAAGCATAAGCACCATAAATATTTGTGAAGGTTTAATCTAGAAAAATTGGCATTTACAGGATATCCTACTATGAAAAGCATGTGATATACAATGTTTTGAGCTAACTTTCATAAGGCTAACCTACTCAAAAATATTTGTAAAATAGTTAATATTATGTAAATGCTGATGACCGTTACAGAACATTCCAGGGGAGTCCTGATGTCTGTGATGTCAAGTTTTATGAAAAGCAAATTACTTTCATTTCTTTCCCTACTTACTGTGCCAGTCACCACAATCTGTAAGCAAGCACCTCAATACCTGACCAGGAACTGTCTGTGGAGGTCTGACCTTGAATTAAAAAAACTAATTTCCCTATATGTTTGGCAATGACAAGATTGCAACTGGTTTGGTTCAGTGACTCCACCAACTCCATAATGATGCAGTGTTTTAAAAATCTCAACTTTCCATATACATGAAGAACATGGCATGTGTTCTGGTGAGTATGGCTGAATGCAATCAAATGGGGGAGTTTTGCAAATAAAACTGCCTTTGAGGAGGGCAGGACATGAAATGATGACTGAAAAGACGGGCGTTGTAAAGTCACTCACCTCTGGTGATCAGTATTGACCTGGACATTTTCTGTATCTCTATTCAGTGTTTCAAATTGAATTTTCAAATCGTTTCTAAGAGCTAGAACTTCACATTTTGATGTGTCAACCTGAAATGTGACATTTTGTTTTTCAGCTGGATTTAAAGAGCATTTACTCAACAGATTTTCAGGGATCCATGTATTCTGGGAGCTCTCTTGTTCTCTCTCTCTCTCCTCTCTTTTTCTTTCTTCTCTCCCACCCTCTATAAAGCATCTGCATCTGTTACTTTCTAGAAACCTTTTACATATCTCAGTCACTTTTGTTAGGCTTTTGTGTTTCTTAGTTGCCACAATTTTCCCTTCTTTCAGCCACAACCCCAGGCAATTCCTACTAAAGAATGACACCAAACAACATGTCAAGAGCCTTTCAAAATTGCTGCCAGACTTCAGTGACATTCTTACAGCATATGGAGTACTGATGTGCTGAAAATATGGCAGAAACCTACCTGATGCTTTCTGTGTCAGGAAGTTCCAGTCTGATGGGGTGCTCTGGTTCAGATTTGCAACATAAACAGGACTTTCACTGTTTTTGAACAAAGCAGCTAAGCAAAAGTTACTAAAAATGTCTTTGCCAATCAGTTCTATCATCCAGACCCTACCAGACCCCAATCTGCCAGGTCTGCCAATAAAAAAAGAAATACTAAAATTAAACGAAGACTAAAGTTATCCTGAAGAATGACATGTGATCCTGACTAATAGA
Source organism: Arctocebus calabarensis (assembly GCA_963573935.1). NCBI lineage: Eukaryota > Metazoa > Chordata > Mammalia > Primates > Lorisidae > Arctocebus > Arctocebus calabarensis. Next base: position 12,825 of record CAUYON010115571.1, on the reverse strand, counting down.
AAATTTTAGTTATAATTTAAATGTGTTATATGTAGATCATCAAGATCACATCACATGGAAGTTATTAGACTTACTCTGCTCTTTTATATAAAGTAAATCTCTTAGAGAACATGAAACTAAAAAGTTCAGTAAATGCCCAATATTTATAATAAGTACATGCTTAATAGGAATACAGTCCTTTAATTTGCTAATGAATTGGTATTCCTTTAAGAATTTAGATCACATCTATGTAAGTACATGTGAATTCATAGGCATACTTATGTGGATGTACTATTTTAACCGTTGTTTTTTGTTATTATATGGGAAATTCACTTACTACTACATATTAATTTTAGTTTATAATCACATATTATAAACCAGTTTCAGGTTGATGTTCGTGAAATATTACCTGAATTCCAGATGAAAATAAATTTTCTCCAGTGATTTTATAATTATAAATTGAACCGTATTCTCTTTTATGATGAAAAAAACATAAAGGTTGAAATAAACAAATGTTAGAGAATAACTCATGTCCTAAGGACTGGTCCTTTAAATTCAGTTTTATTACAGATTAAAATCAGTAACCTTCAGCCAGTGAAGGGCTGGCAATATTCATATGCTCATTATTGAATTAAAAAAAATTTCTGGCATTTTTTTTTGTTGTGTAAATTGGTTTGGGCATAAAAAGCAGATCATTTGATTAAAGCCTGAGTCCTTGCATAACTTCCTAAACTTCATAAAGCTTCACTTTTTACAATATGCATAATACCAGGTGTGTTCTGGTAATAGTAGAGTGGACAGAGCGGACTTGAGAGCTAATAAGATAATGCACATGTACTTGACAGCATAACGTCTGTCAAGGTGAGCGTTCAATAAATGCGTTATCAATTTTATTTAAATTTGCCACGCTTTATTGGTTCAGTTTTTTCTTCAACATATTTCTGAAATGGATATTAACTTTCTATATTTCTAGAATGAGTAATTATTGGATTGATTATTGAGTGGCTATCTTTTCTGTCCTTCATGTTTGATTATCCTCGAATCTTACTGAAAATCCTCCATTCTTGTCTCCAGAATCTGCCCATACCAGTCTCTGTCTTCATTCCTATACCTAATTAAGCAAAAAGAGCCTCAACTTGAACCTCATATTCAATACTGTAGTTGGCCTCATCTACCTTTCAAATCTAATCCCCAACAATTTGTAAATCCCTTTCCTCCAAAAAGCTGCTTTACTTCTTTCCTAAGAATGTCATTGTTCCTAAGCAATTATTTCATCTCTAAAAAAAGTTCCCATCATATGTAAATTGCTCCAGCACACAAAAAATACATTTTTAACAATGTGTTTTGTGAAGCTACTATATAACCACAATGCCAAATCTTAACTAGGAAAGAGTACCAGAAAAGAAGAAAACAGGAAACAAAATACACTAATAACAACTGCTTTCTAAATAAAATATTAATGATCAGGTAAGGTATACGAAAGAACTTATGACTCACTGGGAAATGTAATTTATTTAGAGAATATTGATAACTTATTGGGAAATATAATTTATTTAGAAAATAAAAAGATTAATTTTCAGATACTCTTGAAAGAATAGTTTATTACATATAGTCAAAAATAAATATGTCAATAGATATTTCAAAGGTATGAAAATCGATTTCAAATTTTAGAAATTAAGAATGAAATATGAAAATATTGCCTATGCCAGCACTAGAAAGGCACTTTCTGAACATGAAAAAAGAAAAGTTATTTTAAACTAGCACATTGTATATATGCAAAGTAGAAAGAAAATAGAGATGGAGGAGGAGGGAGAGAGAAAAATTAAATTCAGGAACAAAAAGATAGACATCCATTATCAATCTTTGCAATGGCAATTTAAGACAATTTCGATTGTGGCAATATATAAACTAATGAGATATATAATCTTTGTAAAGGTGAAGGAAAATTTTTTATTATTTATAGACATTTTTCTTGTCCATTTGAAATATCCAGGAGAATCAACAGCAAATATAAATCAATTAAGTTGTAATATAATTATATAATATAATATTTAATTAAATTAGAGTTCAATAAGAAGACTACTACAAACTGAATGAAAAGTCCCCAAATTAATAGGGTAAAATGGAGGGTAACCTCATTCACACCGATTACTAAGTATAAAAGCCTGGGGAATAAAAAGAACAGATATAAATTATGTGTATGAAAAGCCTTCAAATATTTTTCTGAGATATATAAACATATAATGACTAAGTGGAGACAGAAAACCATTCACAAAAATAGATATAGCATGATCACTCAGAGTTAGCCATTTTCTGCCAAATTGATGAGTACCTCTGATGCTTGACATGGAGAGAGAGGTCCATTGGATTGGAACTACTATCTTAGTTCCCCATATCCAATCAGTCTCTTAACAGTACCTTTCACTGGTCAAATTGCCCACTGGTAACCAGATTTGGCAGGGCAATGTATACGTGGCAGCTGGGCCCTTCTCAAGGAATGGAGAATAGATCTAAGAGCAAACAAGTGAGCACGTGCACGTTCATTTTCTCTCTCACTTTTACTAGCCTTATTCTATAGCTCTGTTACTCCCTCTTTGCTATTCTTACACTCCTAGCTATATTTAATTCCACAAGTTTATGTTTTCTCTTAACATGATGCAACTGTAAATAATACAAAGATGCTCTCAAAATCTTGCAAAAAAGTGGGGGTGATACATGTCCTATAACTCACCATATCCACTTCAAGCAAAGCTAATTCCTCTCAGCCAATACTCTGGTCAGGAATGCTGTAATTAAGAAAAAAAAAACTGATTACAAGATTAAATACTATCAACATTCTTCATAAAACAGAGGAACTAGGACAAAGGGGAATGACTGATTAATATCCACAAATACACACATACAAATATGAATTCTTGCTTTCATTTCCAGTACTACAAATTAGTCTTTAGTTGGCATTTTTAAATTATTTTTTCTATGATCGTATTTCCATTACTTCATCCAGGGCATACTAGATCTAGAATTTCATGTAAATGTACCCTTATTTATAAAGTTGGTGGGATCCATCTCTTTAGACTTGTACACTTAGAACTCATTCCAAGAATTTTTCATATATATACAACATAAATTATCATTTTTTAAAATTTATTTTGCTTTTTTTTTTTTTTTTTTTTTTGGCAATGCTGGTCTCTGATTCTGGCCATAGGTCTAAAGTCAAAAGGAGACAATAATTATAAACCTTGAGGGGTTATCAGCTTTGTCATACAAACTTAATCATGAGAGATACCTCATCCAAATCTTTCTCTGTCCTTCCACACAATATTCTAAACTTTACATAGAAGATACACGAGGTCGTGGGTTCATTCCACTTATTTTGTGATTCTGCTACAAAAATACTTAAGATTTGAACCTTTATTTTTCTTGTTTTTATATTTTAACTCTTTCTGTTCTATAGTTAAAAGAAGTAAGAGTTAATCTTAAGTTTTACAAAAACTTTGGTAAGATGAGCTTTCCAAGATAAGGATTAATTCTCAATTTTTCTAATTTAAAGTTGTGCTGTGGAAACTTCTAAATACTTTTTGAACAGTTGTAACCATCTCTAGTGCTGAACCGTTTTTCATTGCTGATGTTTGTTTTTGTTGGCTTTTCTCTAGCCTTGCCTGCTTGCTGTTCAGCAATTTCATTAGTCTTTTTAAATACTTTTAATTTCAATTTATTGAATGATGATTTCTATTTTGTCAATATCCATTCTAAATATATTGTTTATTTTTGTCTCTACTTTCATAATTGAATTGTGCTTACATTCTGAGTCCTTAAAATAAATAAGATTATCAATTTTCAGCTTTGTCCTTTTTAAATCTATGCATTTAAAGCAACTCTGTAAGCACAATTATAGTTGCAATCACACAAGGTTGATATGAAGTATTTTCATTGTAATTCACATCATAACTATTATTTTTCTATTTATTTTTTGATCAATGAATAGTCTTCAACTTCTAAAAATTTGAGTGTTTTTCAAATAGCTTTTTAAAAACTGATAGCTAGCTTAATTATGCTGTGGTTAGAGAACATATCTTATATACTTTCTATCCTCCAGCATTTTTGGTTTTACAGGCCTTGCATATGGTCAGTTTTGGTAAATGTTCCATGTACACTTAGACCTTGCAGGTATTTCTTGTAACATGGTATTTTAAATGTGTTAATTAGGTCATCTTTGCCTGTAGCACTGTTCAAATATACATTTTTTACTTTCAGAGAGATTTCTCACCCTATTACTAAGAAAACTTGGTTTAAACATTGTTTTCACTTGTGCCTATTTATCCTTTTATTGATATTTTGGCAAGGATTGCTTTACTATAGTTTGATAATTTGTGTTTAATTACATATAATTTTAGAATATGCTCATCTCCTGGTATATTGCAACATGGCATATTGAAACTTTAATAATTATTCAACTTGCCACTTTATATTTTTTCTATTTTGCTTGAAATTAGAATATCTATATAAGTGCTCTCTCTTTAATATTTTGAGATATAATTTTTATTTCACTCTATACTATAAAGCATTTTTTTAATTTGCATTTAGACTGTGTCTTTTTATCAGGATAAAGTTGTTTGCCTTTCAATCTGATAACTTTATCCTAATTTTATTATTTGTGTTAATATTTAGTGTAAATAATATTATATTGAGGTTTTAATGTGTCATCTTAATATTTGTCCTGTACGTATTAGATTCTGCTTCTATTTTCTCCCCCTTTTGATCTTTTTCTTGGATAAAATAAGTATTTTAGTGGTATTCTTTTTCTTCTTGTTACATTTTCCTGTTAGTTTTACATTATTTTATTATCTGTTAATAGGCATCCTCAGATTAAAACATGATTTCTTATCCTAATTCTGACATATATAGTAGATGATAGCTGTGAATTTAGTGTGTAGGTGCAAAGCAATTACTTCAAAATATTTTCATCCTGCTGTTCCTCACAATACATTCCTCATTATTGTTATTATTATTATACTATGATTATTATTGTTATTTTGTAGTCCATCTTCAGTCAGATTTACTGAATTTACTCTTTTGTCACTTTCTATCTTTCCCGAATGTCAGAGCTTCTGTCTACCATCAGTTCCTTGTTTCAATTCCCTTCAATATTTATTTTCTTTAGCACAAGATGAGATAAATGGTCAGTGTTTCTTCATGTGAAAATGCTTTTATTTACCTTCACCTCTGAAGGATCGGTTTTTGAAAATTCTTAATTATTATAACTTTATAAACTGCTTTTCTCTCTCCTTCCCACCTCCTTTTCTTCCTAGATTGCAATTTAATTCGCCATATGTTAAGCTCACATCTGTGTTTTCTGCCATTCTTTTCTATGTGATTTCCTTTGATGCACAAACTTTGTGCACTAAAATACAAACATATATTAGATCACAGCAAAACTCCAAGTAGGTTTCTGCTTTGGGTCTCATAGTGTCAAAATCAAGTTGTTACTCAAACAGGCTCTGGGGAAGAATATTACTCCAAGTTTTTTCAGGTTGTTAGCTGACCTCACCTCATGCATTTGGAGGACCGGGGTTCTCATTTCTTTTATTGCCATTGTAGGAAGGTTTTTATCTCCTAAACCACTTGCATTATTTGACACTTGGCCTATCCCAACCACAGAGGCAGACATGGAACACCTCCATCAAGTCTGAATCTCTGAACTCCTCTCAAGCTACTGAATAGAGAATCTCTCTGCTTTTAAGCTGCCCATGTGATTAGATTAATTTCATCTGGATAATCTCCCTATCTTAAGACCACCTAATTAGTCATCTCAATTACATCTGAAAAAAATCTCTTTTGCTGTAAAAACTAACATAATCACAGCAATAACACGGAAGATCAAAGGTCACGGGGCCATCTAGAATGCTAGCTACCATAATAAATCTCAATTAGAGTATCTCTGTTTGATTGTTTACTTTTAAAGTTTTTGCTAAAATTCTCCAACGTTTTGCTGGAGTTATTTAAAGACTAAGACTGTTAACTCCAAAATCTGGGCAACCTTGTGCATTTGTTGTTTTTCTATCTCTCTCTCTTTTTATTTTTTTCAATTATACCTGTTTTGTTTTGTTTTTCTTTTTCATTATGCTTGGTTATTTTTGACTGAATATCTGACATGGAAAATTATAGTTTTTGTTTGAGGCACTCCCTGATTTTATCTTCTGCCACAGAAGATAATTTTAATTTGGGGAGACATTCGAGCTAGTAAAAGATCATCTGGGATCAAATGGATATGACGAAGGGTTTTGATCTTTAAAAGCGCCTCTGTATGTGTATTACGATTCATGATAACTTCTGTTAGAGGATCACAATGTAAAGCCTGTGCTATTTATCAGCCACTTATTATTTAAGCTTCCCATCTTGTGTCCTTCTCCAGAGACTGCCCAGGGCCCTAGTCTGCTACCCTAATTGCTCTTACCTTACACTTTACTATCTTTCATGGACCCTTTTAGAATTAGTAAACACATCAAGGAGTATTAGACTCAACTGTGTTGGCTGATTTTCTCTCCATGATTTGAATGCCTCTTGTATCCTTTACTTTGGTAGCTATCTGATGTCTCCAACAGTTGGGGTCAAAAACAATTCATACTATTCAGCTGATTTTATTTTAATCAATCGTGAGGTATGATTTATAAATAATACAATGCATACATTTAAATTGTGAATTTTAATGAGGTTTGGCAAATGAAGCAAAGTAGCTCCCACTATAACTATAAAGGTATAGAGAATTTCACCCCCCAAAGCTTCCCAGATGATGCTTCCTATTCATTTCCCAGTGTCTACACTTTACCCCAGGTGACCATTTGTCAACTGTCACCATAGATTTGTCTTTCCAGAGTTTCACCTACATAAAATCCTACAGTATATTACATTGTTGTCATTTCTTTGGCTTCTGTGTTTGAAGTAATGTTGTGGGGGGTTCATTCATGTTGTCACGTGTATCAGAAATATGTTCCTTTTTATTACTATTATTCATTCAATGGAAGGGTTTTTCCATTTATCTATCAATAGGTGTTTGGGATGTTCTAATTATTTTACTTTATGAATTAAACAGATTTAATTTTTAAAATACCTTTAGGGTACAGGTGAAACTTACTAAATGTAGAATATAAATGTCTGTACACAATAACAAAGAAAATGCCATGAATGCTATGTCAACCAGTTTTATGAAAATATTTCAGATTGTATATAAACCCAACACATTGTACCCCATGATTACATTATGTACACAACCATGATATAATAAAAAATTAAAGAATAAAAATAAATTAATAAATAAACACATTTTTGTATGGACATATATTTTAACTTATCTTGGGTGAGTCTCTAGGAGTGAAATTACTATGCAGGAAAGTATAGTTATATTTGACAATATAGAAACTTACTAAGATGATTTTCAAGTGATCTATTATTTTACATTCCTAGAAACAATGTATGAGATTATTCAATTGTCCTAGACCCTTGTCAACACTTGGCACTGTCTGTATTTTAATTTGGAGCTGTGTGCAGTGATATTTTGTTGTAGTTTTACTTGCATTTCCTTTATGGATAAAGTTGTTGAGTACTTCTATTCATGCTTATTGGGCATTTGTGTATGTGCTTTGTCCAATATGTATGTATATGTGCAAATTATTGCCATCTTTAATTATTTTTATCCAGTTATTGAGTTATGAATATTCTTTATACATCCAGGATACATGGCCTTTTTTAGATATACAGTTTATGAATATTTTATTCTAATGAGTGTTTTTACCTTTTCATTTTCATGGTGCATTTTTTTAAAAAACTTTTAAAATTTTAATAAAATTAAGTTTCTTATTTTTTTCTCTGTGCTTTTTGTCTCCTGTCAAATAAATTATTTCCTATTATAAGTTTGTAAAGATATTCTTTCAAGTTTTCTTCATTTCTACTTTTTTTAGTTGGGAATGAAAACAATTTCAAATTAATTTCTGTTCAAGAGTGTAGATAATGGTCCAAATTCATTTATTTTCATGAAGTTATAGAGTTATCTAATATCATTGGTTTAAAAAATATTTTTCCTATTGAATTATCGACATCATATCAAAAATCACTCTATCTATATACTTGAATTTATTTCTGTACTCACAGTTCCATTTATGTATAAATATATGTATTTTTACACCAAAACACACAGTGTTGATTACTTCAGGTTTATTGTAAGTCTTGATTAGGTGTTATCTGTCCTCTATTATTTTTTTTCCTTTCAAGATAACTTTGCCTATTCTATGTCTTTTGCATTGCCTTATACTTGGCAGAATCACATTTATATTTCTTCCATTAACAAAAAGATCCTCTGGTATTTTGATCAAAATAATTTTGAATGTATTGATGAAATTTAGGAGAATACTTACTCGACAATATCAACCTTTCTAATCTCTTATCTTTGCAAATTTCTACACTATTTAGGTATTCTTTAATTTCTCTTTGTAATGTTTTATAGTTTTCATTATAATATTGTACATCTTTATATCTTTTTAATATTATAAATTTTTAAATGGAAACTTGTCTAATTCTCCTTCTCTAACAACTTATACCAACACCTTATTTATCAGATCACTGTCCTGCTTTATTTTTCTTCACAGTACTTATGACTTGGCATTATAACCTATGTCAATTTATTCATTTTTCAATGTTCGTCTCACTTAACTAGAACAATCTCCATGAGGGTATGGGTAATACCTCTGTTGATGACTGCTTTCTCATTAGTACTTAGAAAGTTCATGGCTTGCTTGGCACCCGTAGCCCAGTGATAATGGCACCAGCTGCATACACCAAGGCTGGCTGGTTTGAATACAGCCTAGGCCAGCTAAAATAACAGTGACAAATGCAACAAAAAGTAGCCAGCCATTGTGGCATGCACCTGTAGTCCCAGTCACTGGGAGGCTGTGGCAAGAGAATCACTTAAGCCCAAGAGTTTGAGGTTGCTGTGAGTTGTGACGCCATAGTACTCTACCGGGGGTGGCATAGTGAGACTCTGTCTGAAAAAAAAACAAAAAAGTTCATGGTTCATATTTTACACTGAACATATATTCATTAAGGAAGTAAATGGGATTCTCACCCTAACTTTGCTGGCAGGAAAACTTCCTTATTTCATACCTTGCATTTAAGATTAAATTTATTTTCCTCCTTGATCCTGGTTCCTCATTTCTGCTTTGTACCTATATAGTTCTAAGATTGTCCTTTAACAAATACTTTGGGGGAATTAAGTTTTCCAGGGGAAGTTACTCTGATTCTCTCTTAAAAGCTTGTTTCATTGTTTGTTTATTTCAAATTAATATGAGGGAACAGATTTTTAGGTTACGTTGTTCTTACTTCCAAAGTAAAGTCCAAGTTATAGGAGAGCCCCTTACCCAGGGGGCATCCTGAATACCTTGGCATTGTGCACATTAGGTGAGATCCCATCAAATGCCTGCCCTCCTCCCATCAACCACCCCCCCTTTCCTTCCCCTCTCCCTACTTTCCCCTCCTTGCTAGACTATATTTGTGTTTTATCATTTGTATGAGTGTGTAAGTATTTATATATTGGTTTCATATTAGTATTGAATACATTGAATACATTTTCTTCAATTTTTGAAGTACTTTACTAAAAAGAATATGGTTCGATGCCATCCAGTTAAACCTAAAAGAAGTAAAGTCTTCATCTTTTTTATGGTTGAATAGTATTTCATGGTATATATATGTACGAATATAGATGTGCATATATATATAATAGTGTATTATTATATATATTATAATAACATAATGATATATAGTATTATATATAGTATATATATATACACTATAGTTTATTAATTTATTCATGGGATGAAGGGGTGTTTGGGTTTCATTATTTTCTCATCACTAAAAAGTAGAGAATATAGTTTTGTTTCTCTTATCCATATTAATTCTGATTATTAGACATATGAACTTTTATTTATCACAGGAGTAAAATGGAGCATTCAGATTTTCGGTCTATGTAAAAAGACCCCCTTTCTGCATTCAGAGCCTATCTCTTGTACTCTATTGGGAATACCACACACATGCACACACACACACACACACCCCAACCCTATCTAGAGGAGTATCTAAATTTATAGGACTTTTTATTAATCATTTTACCTGTCATATTATTAACTGTCTACATACACTAAATGCAAAATTTCAATAAATGCATTTTCTGCTTCTCTTAGAAAATTTGGTTATATAAACTTTATCCATCAAATTTAAAAATATTCTTGACAGCCACAAAAATATCCCATGATTATCTAATACTTCTGCCTTTACGCAGGGTCAAACAAATTTCTCACATCTTTTTTCCTTTTTTTAAAACTTGATCTTTTTAGGCTAGTGTCAGTTTCCCAGCAAAATTCAGAGGAAGGTACAGAGAATTCGCATGTCCCACTCTTCCCACATATGGATAGCCTGCCCCATCATCAACATCTCCCACTAGAATGTGACGTTTGTCACAATTGATGAACCTACATTGCCACATCATAAATACTCAAAGTCCATAATTTACACTGATGTTCACTCTTATTATTGAACATTCAGTGGGTTTTGAAAAATATACAATAACTGCATCCATCCTATGGTATCAGGCAGAATAGTGTCACTACCTCCAAAATCCTATGTGCCTTTCCTGTTCAACTCTTTCCATCCCTACCTGCTGCCTATACTGAATCTTTTACCGTCTCCATTACCTTTTCCAGAATGTCATGTAGTTGGAATCATACAGTAAGGTTTTTGTCATTCAGTAACATGCATTTAAGTTTCCTCAATGTCTTTTCATGGCTTGATAGACCTCCCAGCAACACTGATAAGCTAAGCAAGTTGAAACTTGTACTGGTGAATAGGACTCAGTCAGCTGTGTTTCTTGGAAGTGAAATAATGGACTGTAACAGTTTGTCTCAAAACCTTCGTAGTAACCCACTTAGATAAGAATATTTCAATTATTTTGCATTTCTCGGACAACACAGAAGGCACAACATCTTTCATATGCTTATTTACCTTCAGTATTATCTTCTCTGTTGATGTGTCTGTTAAGGTCTTTGGCCCTTTTTAAATTGTGTCGTTTACTTTCTTATTGTTGGTTTTAAAACTTTACATATTTTAGATGACCATTCTTGACTAGATGCAAAATATTTGAAAATATTTTCTCCCATTCTGTGGCTGGTCTTCTCATTTTCTGGACATCGTCTTTCACAGAGCAGAAGTTTTTAGTTTTAGTAAAGTTCAATTTGTTAATTATTTATTTCACATATCTAAAAACGTCATCACCATACCTATGTCTTCATGGTTTTCCCCTATGTTATTTTCTAATAGTTTAAAAATGTTTTGCTTCCATTTAGGTCCATGATCCATTTTCAGTTAACTTTTCTAAAGTGTATAAGGTCTGAATCTACATTTTTTTTTTTACCATGTGCATGTCCAGTGTTCTTGCACCATTTATTGAAAAACCTATCTTTGTTCCACTGAATTACCTTTGCTCTTTTCTCCAAGACTAGTTATCTACATTTATCTGGCTCAGATGCTGGCCTCCATATTCTGATTCATTGATATAGTTGCTTATTATTTTGCCAATAGCATGCCGTCCTGATCAAAGTAGCTTCATAGCAAGTCTCAAAGTCAGGCACTGTCAGTTCTCCAAATTTGTTTATTTCCTTCAATATCATGTTGGCTATTCTGCATCTCTCTATAGAAAGTTTGGGATAGGATTGTCACTTTCCTAAAAATAACTTGCAGTGACTTCAGTTGGGATCACACAGAAGCTATTGATTTGGAAAGAACTGACATCCTGACAATATTAACTCTTTTTACCTATGAACATAGAATATCTTCTTTCAGCTCAGTGCCTGAAGCACAGTGGTTACGGGTCCAGCCACATGTACCGAACCTGGTGGGTTTGAACCCAGCCCGGGCCAGCTAAACAACAATGACAACTGTAACAAAAATAGTCGGGCGTTGTGGTAGGCACCTATAGTCCCAGCTACTTGGGAGGCTGAGGCAAGAGGATCGCTTGAGCCCAAGAATTTGAGGTTATTGTGAGCTGTGACACCACAGCACTCTACTGAGGGCGACATAGTGAGACTCTGTCTCAAAAAAAAAAAACCAATATCTTCTTTCATATCGATTATCAGCATTTTGTAGTTTTTTGAATATACATCTTCTACATATGTTGTTTTATTTATACCACAGTAGTTTATTTTAGGATGTGCTGATGTTAATGATATTGTGTTTTTAATTTTGAATTCTATTTGAATACTAGTATGAAGATTACCAATTGATTTTTTGTATGTTAATCTTATATTCTATAATTTGTTATAATTGCTTGTTAGTTCTAGGAGCTTTGTGTTGATTCTGTTATATTTTATACATAGATGATTATATCATCTGCTAACAAAAATGATTTTTAATTATTTCTTCCCAATTTGTATTTTTTAATTCCATTTTCTTGTCTTAGCTCATTTGCTAGTTCTTTTAACACAATGCTGAAGAAGAGTGATGAGAGAAGTCATAATTATATTATTCCTGATCTTAGTGAAAAAGTTTTAAATTTATTATGATTAAGTATGATATTAGCTGTAGGGTTTTTTTTTAATGAATATTGTTTATCGAATTCCCATCTGTAAGATTCTTTAAGAAATCTCCATCTATTTCTAGTTTACTATGAGTCTTTTTTTTTTTATAATTTTATTGAATCATAATTCTGTACATTGGTGCAATCATAGGGCACGATTCATATACATTCAGAAATGTTTTCATCGTACTGTTACAGATAGCCTTCATGGCATTTTCTTGATCACTATATAA
>CAUYON010115566.1:0-10273 GCA_963573935.1 Arctocebus calabarensis | reverse complement strand
CCTGGGTTCAAGCGAGTCTCCTGCCTCCGCCTCCCAAGTAGCTGGGACTATAGGTGCCCGCCACAACGCCCGGCCATTTTTTGGCTGTAGCCGTCATTGTTGTTTGGTGCCGGGGCTGGATTCGAACCCACAAGCTCAGGTGCACGTGGCTGGCGCCTTAGCCTGTTGAGCCACAGGCGCCGAGCCTATCCAGGGCCCATTAATAAACACATTAACAATAAAACTAAACATGAAACAGGATGCTTTAAGACTGACTTTTCAGGCCGGGTGCAGTGGCTCACGCCTGTAATCCTAGCACTCTGGGAGGCTGAGGTAGGTAGATTGCTTAAGGTCATGAGTTCAAGACCAGACTGAGCAAAAGTGAGACCCCCCATCTCTACTCAAAATAGAAAAAAAAAAAAAAAACTGAGGCAAGAGGATCACTTGAGCCCAAGAGTTTGAGGTTGCTGTGAGCTATGACGCCATGGCATTCTACCCAGGGTGATAGTTTGAGACTCTGACTAAAAAAAAAAAAAAAAAAAAGTTACAGGATTTTATAAACAACAACCATAACTGGGTTTAATTCTTTTTTTTTTTTTTCCCTTGAGACAGAGTCTCACTATGTTGCCCTTGGTAGAGTGTCGTGATATCATAGCTCACAGCAACCTCAAACTCTTGGGCTTAAGCTATCTCTTGCTTCAGCCCCCCAAGTAGCTGGTACTGCAGGCACCCGCCACAATGTCCAGCTAAAATTCTTAAATACTTAGTCCTATTTAAAAGCCAAGTCCATCCCAAGTGGTTAACACCAGTGAAACTAACAGGCTATAACTCTATTAAAAGGTAAAAGATTAGAACACAAAATCCCAATATTCATAAAAACAGTTTTACAAGAAAGACCCTTGAGCTCTCCACCAAAGGCACTTACCACGGGAAGCCATTGTAGACTCTCTAGCCCAGCATCTCTCCAGTATCCAGATTCATCCGAGATGACAAACTGCAGAGTGGAATCACTTATATACACTGAAAGGCAACCACCCTAATCACACCTTTACCCTAGCTGGACCTCTCCTGATTTAATTACAACACCCACCTTTTAAAATCCAATCTACTGTTCTTGAGCATTCACAGCTGATTCTTTAATTAGAGAATACCACATTTTATTCACGTTGTAGAGCTGAAGACCTTTGGGGCAGAATGGTTCAGAGCCCAGAGTCAGCTCTCCCACCCCAGCAGTCTGACAGCTGAGCCTATGCCCATCACCACATGCTCCCATGTAACGGTCACTCTGTGTGCCTTTGGAGGACAAGGACTTTAAAATGGTCATGGCTGGTTCATAGTGGTTGATGTATCTGTGACTACTGGGGGTTAGGGGGTGCCGGGTCCTGAACCCAGTAGCCCTGGTTCAGTTACTTGGCTGAGTTAGAAAGTTCAACAGAGGCTTGGTAGTAATCAAAAGCCAAAGTGAGTAGAAACTGGATCTAAAATGGGAGTGGCACAGGCAGTGTGGACAGAAAGCAAAAGTCACCTACACAAGTTTCAGGGTCATAAGAGATTTTGTTTAAGAAGAACAAAGAGAGTTGGAAGTGATTCCCTCTCATGGGGGAGAAAAGGTGAGAGAGCCAGAGACCCAAAGCCCTGCACGGGTATAAAGGCCCTCTTCATTTGAAACCAGTCTCGCAGTGCCTGTGGCTCAGTGAGTAGGGCACCGGCCCAATATACAGAGGGTGGTGGGTTCAAATCTGACCCCGGCCAAACTTCAACAAAAAAATAGACGGGCGTCGTGGCAGGTGCCTGTAGTCCCAGCTACTTGGGAGGCTGAGGCAAGAGAATTGCCTAAGCCCAGGAGTTGGAGGTTGTTGTGGGCTGTGACGCCACAGCACTCTACTGCGGGGCGATAAAGTGAGACTCTGCCTCTACAAAAAAAAATAAAAAAATTTGAAACTGGCTGCAAGTTTTTCATTGGCCTCTCTGCACCTCCTGTGAGTATCACCCTTTTTTTTGAGACAGAGACTCAAGCTCTCTTGCCTCAGCCTCCCAAGTATCTGGGACTACAGGTGCCTGCCACAATGCCTGGCTATTTTGTGTGTGTGTGTATGTGTGTGCGTGCGCGTGATGGTTCTTGGTTGGGGCTGCACATGGGGCCAGCTCCCTACTCCTTTGAGCCATGGGCGCTGCTGCTATTTTTTGGTTGCAGTTGTTGTTTGGCAGGCCTGGGCTGGATTCAAATCCACCAGCTTTGACGTATGTGGCTGGTACCCTAGCCACTTGAGCTACAGGCATGGGGCCTGATTATCTCTTTCTATTGGTCATTGGTTACCTAGGTTACTTCATACCCATTCTTTTTTTATAATTTTTTTTTTTTTTTTGAGACAGAGTCACTTTGTCGTCCTTGGTAGAGTGCCGTGGCATCATAGCTTGTAGCAACCTCAGACTTTTGGGCTCAAGAGAGTCTCTTGCCTCAACTTCCCAAGCAGTTGGGACTACAGGCACCCACCACAATGCCCAGCTAGTTTTTTGAGACGGGGGTCTCGCTCAAGCTCAGACCAGTCTTGAACCTGTGAGCTCAGGTGATCTGCGTGCCTGGGCCTCCCAGAATGCTGGGATTATAGGTGAGAACCACCACGCCGGTCCCTGCCTTAGCACAGTTTTAAAGATAATATTTAGTATTAAGAGTTTTTATAGAACTGATCTGAAGTTTTGGGTAATTTAAAATTTTGAAAATCATGGCTCGGTGCCTGTAGCTTAGTGTTAAGGCGCTGGCCACGTACACCAGGGCTGGTGGGTTTAAACCCAGCCTGGACCAGCTAAACAGCAATGACAACAACAACAAAATAGCCAGGCTTTGTGGTGGGTATTTGTAGTCCCAGTTACTTGGGAGGCTGAGGCAAGAGAATCACTTAAGCCCAGGAGTTTGAGGTTGCTGTGAGCTGTGATGCTGCAGCGTACTACTGAGGGTGACTTAGTGAGACTTACTGAGTCTCAAAAAAAAAAAAAAAAAATTAAAGGTGGTGCCTGTGGCTCAGTGGGTAGGGTACCGGCCCCACATACTGAGGGTGACAGGTTCAAACTCAGCCCCGGCCAAACTGCAACAAAAAAATAGCTGGGCGTTGTGACAGGTGCCTGTAGTCCCAGCTATTCGGGAGGCTGAGGCGGGAGAATCACCTAAGCCCAGGAGTTGGTGGTTGCACTCTACCTAGGGCAACAAAGTGAAACATTGTCTCAAGCAAATAAATAAATAAATAAAATATTTTAAAAAAATTAAGATAAAATCTTGAAAATCAGTTGGGTGTGGTGTTATTTGTGAGGCTATTATAGTCACATCATTTACTGGAAAATTTTTATTCAGTTTCTAACTTTTTTGAAATATCTATATAGACATAATAGATCGCGTTTAATACTACACAGATTTTTTTTCAGTATAGCTAACAGCCGATTGAGTATAGCCTGACAGATTCCATCTTATTCTCACTATACATACTTTCACTAAGAAAGATTTTTTAAAAAGTCTTCAGTACAAAAAGTCTTAAGAGAAAATAATTGTTTTTGGCCCCCCAAATACTACAGAGTATCTCCAGTATATGTCTATTGTAATCTGTGACAGGTTCGAATTCCAGCCTGAGTTACCGGCGCTGAGTCCCAGGTTTGTGGTGCTTGCATTCTGGAGGTTTGCCATGCTTGGATTGCCAGAGAGCTGAGAAAGCACTGAATTCTGGTCTGGGCTGGCCAAATGCCCCCTCTTTCTTTCTTTCCTTTCTTTCCTTGCTTTTCTTTCTTTCCTTCCCTTCCTTCCTTTCCTTCCCTTCCCCTTCCTTCCTTCCTTCCTTCCTTCCTTCCTTCCTTCCTTCCTTCTTTTCTCCCTTCCCTTTCCTTCCTTCCTTTCTCCCTTCCCTTCCTTCCTTTCTACCTTTCCTTTTCCTTTTTTCCTTCCTTCCTTCCTTTTCTTTCTTTCTTTCACAAGAATCTCACTGAGTTGCCCCATGTAGAGTGCTGTGGCATCATCATAACTTAGTAACCTCAAACTCTTGGACTCAAGAGCTCCTCCTGCCTCAGCCTCCCATAGCTAGGACTATGGGCACCCACAACTTGCTGGCTAGTTTTTCTATTTTTAGTACAGACAGAGTCTTACTCAGGCTGGTCTTGAACTCCTGAGCTCAGGCAATCCAGCCTTGGCCTCCTAGAGAGTGCTAGGACTACAGGTGTGAGCCACCACGTCCGGCCAGACAAAATGCCCTTGTTCCATGGAGTTGTCCCGGGCAGCCGCTAGTCTAGGACGTGGGGAACTTGTCTATAGGGAAATGTGGACTGGAGAAAGGCTGAGGCTTTATCCTTGGATGGGGACAGGCTGGAAGGGGGAGGCTGTGGAGAAGTGACAGGCTGGAGAGAGTGATTTGGGATGTCCTGGCCTTGATGGTATGAGGACTGGGCCAGATTTGGGAGCACATGCTATTGGGGGGGCATGGGGTGAAGGAGTTGCTGCTGTAGACAGGCTCCTGCCTCTGTTCCTAAGGCCTGGGGGAGCTGGCCCATCTGTCCCACATTCCCTTGTTGCAGCTGATGCTGCTTGTGCTGCTCCTGTGGGGGTTAGCTGACTCCCTGGGGCTGCTGGAACTGGGTATGAGTGGCCATTCCAGGACCTGTTCCTGGCCATGTTCACTGTTGCTGCTGCTGTTGCATCATCCACTGTTGTCTCAAGATGTCTTGAAACTGAAGGCATGGTGTTGTGATTCATGTTCACCTGATGAGGCTGGGGGTTCATCACTCCCCTAGGTGGCTGGAGTTGCTGCTGTGGTGGCTGCAGGGGCAGGCCAGCCTTTCACATGCCTGCTTAAGTCAGATTCATGTTCTGCATGGCTGGATTGGAGTGGACCCTCCTGGCCTGGTATGGTAGGTGCCTGAAGCCCCAGCTGCGTCTGAGGCATGCCAGGCTTCCTGGGGGGAGGGAGGGATGGTGGATCAGAGTTGGCTTGCTTGGCAGCTCACTGCTCGATGAATGCAGTCCACAGCTGGAGGTTGGTGTGAAGAATACTAAGGACCTGGTGGAGAGCTGGGAGACCTGAGAGTCTGCAAAAGGTTTTGTAAGGCTTGTTGAGACACTGTCTGGTATGAGTGGGCTCACACCTACCTGGCTCAGTCCTGGTTGTGCAGCCACATTCACGGGCTGACCATGCTGGGCCTCTGACATCATGGCTGGCCTTGGCATCCCACACAGTGATTGCTGGGGCTGAGGCAATGCTCCTTGGTCCAGGGTGGATGTTGCTGCATCCCTGTGGGTCCCAAACATGGCTCCACATGCGCACTCAGACTGTGGGCTATGGGAGACTGGGGCATTTGGTATTGGACTGGCCTTTGAAATATTTGCACATAGGTTATCTGACACTTTGTCTTGGCTGCCCGCTGAATCCAGATTTCCATTTCCACTGCTGCAGGTGAGGGTCCTCAAAGGAGCGGCTGAGCAGTCTTAGGAGGTGGTGGAGGCATCTCCTGCTTTATCCTGGGATACTGGGCCTGTAGTCTGAGTCCTGGGCAAGTAGAGCGGCATGCCGTTGGGAGGGGTGGGCTGGGACATGTGAGTGGTGGCTGGCTGTTGGCAGGAGTTGGGGAGGGCAGGCCCTGCTGCTGTCCCACTGCACCATTCTGCTACGGTGGCCATTCTCCTGTAGAGCACCTGGGCCTCCTGTGGCTGGTGCTGCACTGCCACAGCTGCTGGAACTTCTGCTTGATGTCTAGGCCCAGTGGCATGGGCACTTGTTCTCCTGGCATGCTTAGTATGGTAGCAGTGGAGGGCAATAAGCTGCTTTCAGATGGGCCGCCTGCCATTGGTTTTCCATTTGCAACCCTTGGTACACTGCACAACCGACTTCATCTTGTGGCGGGAGGGCAGGGAGCAACTGGCATTCCGGCACTGGCAGGCGTGGACCAGAGACTGGATGCACCGCTGATGCTCAGGCAGTGAGAGTCTCCTGGGCTCTGGGTGGCTGTAGGCTGCTGGCTGTTGCCCCCATCATCTAAGCCATTGGTGGCCATGGTTTTTAGTGTTGTAGCAGGTAATACACATATCATAATTTTCACAGACAGCGCAGTGCCAGAGCATCTCCACGTGGTGCTTGCATGCATGGCAGGTGTAGACAAAGCAGTCTGGGCTCTGCGTGTGCAGCTCCACCAGCATGGACGTGGTGGACCACTGGGCTCTTTGGAGTGAAGAAAACTCCAGGTGCTTATCCCTTGTGAGGGTGGAAATGGATCCCCATCATCCGTCAGGTTGTAGGGGATGAGAGGGTGAGGAGCAACGATGGGAAGCCAGGAATAGGCAGGAGGGCCAGCAAGGAGGCGACCTCTTTATGTTTGTCCATGGTGGCTAAAAGCTGGATTTTTTTTTTTATTAAATCATAGCTGTGTACATTAATGCAAGCATGGGGTACAATGTGCTGGTCTCACACACAATCTGAAATAGTTTCACCAAACTGGTCAACACAGCCTTTATGGCATTTTCTTAGTTATTGTGTTAAGACACTTATATGCTACACTTAGTAAGTTTCACCTGTACCCTTCTAAGATGCACTGTAGCTGTGATCCCACCGATTGTCCCCCGTCACCCATCCTCTCCCCCTCCCTTGTCCCTTTCCCCATATTCTTGTACTGTAGTTAGAGCGCAGGGGTCATGCTAATCTTCTCTGTATCGTTCCAATTTTAGTATATTCTAATATATTTTAGTATATTTTTTAGTGCTGCCGAAGCAAGCACTAAAAGCTGGATTTTTAAGATAAACAAAATTGATAAATATTTGGCTAGACAGAGATTTTCAGGGTATAAAAAGAAATAAATTATCAGTATCAGGGCTGAAAAAGCTAACGTCATGATGGATTCTGAAAATATTTAAAGGATGATAAGGGAATATTATAAACAGCATTATGGCAATAAAATGTACAACTTAGATGAAGGTAATCTTTAGCTGAATCCTATCCTTGCATAGCTCCCCTCCACTCCCCTGCTTTATCCTGACTCCTTGACTCTTTGTCCGAAGTCACTCACAGTCTCTTCCCAAACATTCTCCTCTTCTGATGCCTTGGCCATCACCCCAAACTTACTGAACATCTTGGCCCATGGATGCCAATGGCCAAAAGCATCAAAATAGTAGGAACCATAGAGTGTATCTAACATGAGCTAAAGGTGGCCAGAGGCTATCAGCAACAACATAGCTGTACAAGAAAAGACTTTAATATGTGAAATGTGGGACAATTATCAAGCAGCTAAATGCTTCCATTGTATGTTACAGGTAACACTATGTGGAGTCTATGTTAAACTTTCTTTTCTAGCAAGTAGGGCACGAGGCAAACAAAATTTAAAAACAAAATCAACATACAAAGCAGAGTAGAGATGAAGACGGCTGACTAGACACATCCAGCACTCAGCACGCCTGCAAAGAGGGACCAAACGTCTAGTGGATAGCAGCACATCAAATAGAGTATCTGAGAGAGAACACTGGAATTCAGTAGAGACACTCCGAGGCACAGAAAATGAAGTTGGCAGCAGAGAAGCGAAGCAACTGGCTGGCACTGGCTCAAGGCCAGGAGAGACTCCCCATTGCATTTAGAAAAACCAACAAAAAATCTCTTAGAACTGATGAACACATCCAGAAAAATTGCAGGATACGAACATCACATGTGAAAAGCAGTTGTGTTTCTACATATGAAACACAAACTAGATGAAAAAGAAATCAAGAAGGCAATTCCATTTACAATACCTGTTAGATAATTGCAAAACTTCATCTCCCTATCCCAATTACCCACTGAAAATTTCAAACTTATGGCCCGACCCCAACGACTCTTGGTGCCAGAGCATTAACTCCTTATTGGCTATTCTACCATCCTGTCGCCTCCCCTAACTGATCCTATATAAAGATGCACTTTCCTTTTGGCTGTCTCTCACTCGCCCCTGTCCCCCAGTGTGTCTCCCGTGTCTTTCTCTCTCCCCTCCTCTACCTTCTCTCCTCTCCTCTCCTCTCTTCCCCCATTTCTCTCTCTCTCTCTCTCTTCTCTCCTCCTTAATGGTGCTCTGCAGCATCCTCCGCCAATAAAGACCTTTCGTTTAAGCCTTGGTGTTCTGTGAGGTTTATGCCGGTCGAGTGTTCCCGTTTCAATACCTACCAAAAAAAAGTATCTAGGAATAAATTTAACCAACGAAGTAAAAGAACTCTACAAGGAAAACTGCAAAACACTGATGAAAAAATATTGAAGAGAAACACACAAAAATGGAAAGAATGGCTTATGGTTTGGAAAAATGAATGCTGTTAAAATGACCATACTATCCAAAGCAATCTACAGATTCAATGCAATTGCTATCAAAATGCCAATGATATTCTTCATAGAAATAGAAAAACAATCCTAAAATTCATATGGAAGCACACAATACCCAGAATAACCAAAGCAATCCTGAACAAAAAAAGAACAAAGCTGGAGGCATGACACCTCACTTCAAAATATACAGGAAAGAGCCAGGCGTGGTGACTCATGCCTGTAATCCTAACACTTTGGGAGGTTGAGGTGCATGGCTTGCTTGAGGTCATGAGTTTGAGACCAGCCTGAGCCAGAGCGAGACTCCATCTCTAAAAAAAATAAAATAAAATAGCAGGACATTGTGGTGAATGCCTGTAGTCCCAGCTACTCTGGAGACTGAAGCAAGAGAACCTCTTTAGCACAAGAGTTTGAGGTTGCTGTGAGCTTTGACACCATGGCACTCAACCAAGGGCAACAAAGTGAGACTGTCTCAACAACAGCAAAATGAAAGTCCCCATGCAGTGGCTCACACCTATAATCTCAGCACTCTGGGAGGCAAAGGTGGGTAGATCACTTGAGCTCACTAGTTTGAGACCAGCCTGAGCAAGAGCAAGACCCCATCTCTAAAAATAGCTGGCTATTGTGGCCAGCACCTGTAGTCCCACCTACTCAGGGAGACTGAGGCAAGAGGATCACTTGAGCCCAGGAGTTTGAGGTTGCTGTGAGCTGGCGCCATGATACTCTGAGGGCAACAAAGTGAGACTGTCTCAAAAAAAAACAAAACTGCAAAGCTGTAGTAACCAAGACAGCATGGCACTGATATAAAAACAGACCCATAGACCAATGGAACAGAATAGAGAACCCCGGCGTGGTGCCTGTAGCACAGTGGTTACGATGTCGGTCACATACGAGGCTGGAGGGTTCGAACCCAGCCCGGGCCCGCTAACACGACAGTGACAACTGCAACAAAAAATAGCTGGGTGTTGTGGTAGGCATCTGTAGTCCCAGCTACTTGGGAAGCTGAGGCAAGAGACTCTCTTAAGCCCAAGAGTTTAAGGTTGCTGTTGGCTGTGATGCCACAGCACTCTACCAAGGGCAAAAGCTTGAGACTCTCTCTCAAAAAAAATGCAGAACCCATACATTTATAGCCAACTGATATGGGACAATTTGGCAAACATACATTGGGGAAAGGACACCCTTTTCATTTTTTTTTTGAGACAGAGCCTCAAGCTATCACCCTGGATAGAGTGCTGTGGCATCACAGCTCACAGCAACCTCCAATTCCTGGGCTCAAGCGATTCCTGCCTCCGCCTCCCAAGTAGCTGGGACTATAGGCACCCGCCACAATGCCTGGCCAGTACTATTTTTTTGTGTGTGTGTGTGTGGTTGCAGCCATCATTGTTGTTTGGTGGGCCAGGCTGGATTTGAACCTGCCAGCTCAGGTGTATGTGGCTGGCGCCTTGGCTGCTTGAGTCACAGGAACAGAGCCAGGACACCCTTTTCAATAATAAAGGCATAACTCATACTAGGAGAAACAACTTCTACTAAGGATAATTTGGAAATAAGTAATGATGTTAGAATATTCTGGTACTTATACTTCAGTGCATAAACCCCAAAGAATCTCTTACACATAATGTACCCAGACCCCAGTAAGGATTTCCACTGTACGACTGTTTATAATAGTGCAAGAGTACTATCTTTGTAAAACTAGATAGACCTCTGTGTGTACTGACCTCATCCAGCACCTTCATGTGGAACAGAAACAATTGGATAGTGGAAAGGAATACATATTGATAACAAAAACAAAGCAATAATGTTTTTCAAAGATATATTTTTATTACACCAAGGTAAGCAAACCCACGTATACCTTCTTTGTTTTGAGAAGTTACCATTTCAAATGAAGGGAGAGGATTGAGAAAAAGTGATTACCCAAGAGGTTTTAACATACAATTAAACATTTTAATTTATAACAAAATGAGGAATTTTATGTCTACGTACGTACACATGTAAATCTATGAGAA
>CAUYON010115565.1:0-14711 GCA_963573935.1 Arctocebus calabarensis | reverse complement strand
AAAGGTAGAATATCAATGTCTTTATATAGTGATCAAGAAAATGCCATGAAGGCTATCTGTAACAGTACGATAAAAATATTTCTGAATGTATATGAAGCACATTGTGCCCTATGATTGCACCAATGTACACAATTATGATTCAATAAAATTACAAACAAAACAAAAACAAAAACAAAAAAACCCAAACAAACAAACAAAAAAACATTCACTCTTTGGATTGGGCACAATGGCTCATGGCTGCGATTCCAGCACTTTGGGCAGCCAAGGCCAAAGGATTGCTTGAAGACAGGAGTTCAGACCTGTCTGGCCAAATATAGCAAGGTCCTATCTCTAAAGGGGAAAAATCTAAATGTGGGTACATGTGCCTGTAGTCTCAGATACTCAGGAAGCTGAGGCAGGAGGATCCCTTGAGCCCAGATGTTCAAGGCGGCAGTGAGCTATGATCATCCATTGTACTCCAGCCTGGATGACAGAGTGATACTGTCTCTAAAATAATTAAAGATGGTATAATAATAAAGATGATAATAAAAAGCACTCTGTCTTCTGGAAGAAACCAGTATCTTGAAACTGATGTCTTTTCCTTGTACTTATATCAGCTATGTATGACATGTATTCCTTAGCAATGTGGTTGAATGTCTAATGTATGTGTGCTTTCCCTATGAATAGAGTACACTGTAGGTATTCTTTTGTGTCTGAAGTCTTCAGTCCAACATTAAAATGTTTGTGAGAGATTATTGAGGAGAGTTGTCCTCTGTTCATTTTTACTGTAGTGTTCAGGAATAAAAACTAATAATTTTTCCATTTTACCTTACTTTACCATTAAGGAACATTTGGATTGTTTCTAATTATACATAATGCTGCTATGAACATTCACATACATGCCTCTTTATAGCTAGGCGTGGGATTACAAAGGCATAGGGAACACATATCTTAAACTTAGTAAGTAATACCAATCTGTTTTCCAAATTGGATATGCCAATTTATATTCCCACCAGCACTGTAGTGTTTGAGAGTTCCTGTTAGTCTACATCCTTGCCAATTCTTGGGACTGTCAGATGTTTTAAGTTTTGCAAATCTAATGAGTGTATAATAATATCATTTCCTTCTCTGACAAGTGCCAGTTCAGGGTTTTAACTCATTTTTATACTGAATTTCTTAGGAGATTTGTGAAGTTCCTTAAATATTCTGGATACTTATGCCTTTGTAGGTTACAGATTGAAAACAATTTCAAGTTGTGTCTTTGGATAAACAGAAGTTCTTAATTTGATGGTAGTCAAATTAGTAACCTGTTCCTTTTGGATATGCTTTTTAGTTCCTTAGGAAAATTCTTCCCCATACTGAGATCATGAACATTCTCCTATATATTATATTTATATTCTATATAATGCACATATATTGCCTTTCATATTTAGCTCCCTAGTCCATTTGAAATTGTGTGTGTTGGAGCTCCAGTGGCACAATCGGTTAGCATGCAGTACTTATATGAAATTGTGTGTCATGTGTGTGGATCTGGGTCAATATTCTCTATGTGATGTCACCATTCTATTTACTGCACCAATACTCTTATTATATTGGGTATTAAAGTTTCTTTAAGAATAAACCTTAGTAACTGACAGAGAAAAAGTTAACAAACATTTTTGTATTTTTTTTCAAGGCAGGACCTCACTCTGTTGCCCATGTTGGAATGCAGTGGCATGATCATAGCTTGCTGTAACCTCGAACTTCTGGGCTCAAGTGATCCTCTTGCCTCAGCCTCTCAAGTAGCTACTGTATACAGGTGAATGCCACTTCTCTGGCTATGTGAACCTTTTCAGTAAAAAGTTAGATGATAAATATTTTAGACTCTGTAGGCCTAAAGACATGTAACTGTATTATATATTTTCCTCTAAACCTTTAAAAATATTTTTAAAAATTCTAAGTGGGGTTAGGGGGACAAAAAGAAGCCACATGAAATCTGGCTTGTAGGACACAGTTTGCTGACCTCAGTAATGAAACAAGTTTCTCCCATTTTATTCTTCTTCCAAAGTAATTTGGCATCCTTAGTCTGTAGGGGAATGCAAATCAAAACCACAATGAGGAAAAAAAAAATTCCAAAGTTGGAGGACTTAAACTTCCCACTTGCAAAACTTACTACACAGCTATGGTAATCAAAATAGTGTATTCCTGGCATACGGCTAGACACAGAGACCAACAGAATAGAATTTGGAGTTCAGAAATAAACCAAACATCTAAGGCCAAGTGATTTTTTAACAAGGGTGCCAAGATCATTTAATAAGGAAAGAACAGATGTTTGACAAATTGTGCTGGAACAACTGACTGCCCCCAAACAAAAGAATGAATCTGGAGCCCTACCTTATTCCACATAAAAAAATTAACCAAAAATATTTCAACAATCTAAATATAAAATAATAAATAAAAGAAAACATGGGAGTAAATCTTCATCACCTTGGATTTGGCAATCAATTTTTAGATTTGACACCAAAAGAACGAACAATAAAAGAAAGAAAAATAGTCTTCTTTCTTACACTTCAAACCTTCCAGATGGAATAACTTTCCTCCTGAAGTACAGTCCTTATGATTCTGTCAGTGAGAAGTTGGTAGTGACCAAATCTCTTTTTCTTTATGTTTAAAAATATCTCTGACTAGGTGGAGTGGCTCACATCTGTAATCCTAGCACTTTGGGAGGCTGAAGTGGGTGGATTACTTGAACTCAGGACTTTGAGACCAGCCTGAGCAAGAATGAGACCCTATCTCTGCTAAAAATGAAAAACTGAGGCAAGAGGATCACTTGAGCCCAAGAGTTTGAGGTTGCTGTGAGGTACGATGCCACTGCACTCTACCAAGGGTGAAAAAGTGAGACTCTGTCTTAAAAAACAAAAACAAAATTGACAGTTAAGCTCTTGTTGACACCACCTCAAGGTATCATTCCATTCTGTGTCTGCCATTGTAGCATCTGGGAAGAAAGCTGTCAAACTGTCATCCTTGAAGCTTACCTCTACCTTTTTTCTACAGCTGCTTTTTGATTTCTGGTTTTGGTTTTCTACAGCTTTCATTAGTTGTAGGTTTCTTTTTTTAATCTTGCTTGGGATTAACTGGGTTTCTTGACTCTGTGATTCAGTATGACTCACCTCTCAGACACTGCCTCTGTATCAGGCTCTTCTTCCTGTAGCTCTGTGTATATGTGTAGCAGTTTTTAACTTTTTAAACTACAGTCCCCCAAACTGCCATACAAAGGAAAATGGAAGACTGTAGCTAGATCTTTATTTACAAAATATTCCATCCATGTTGGCCACTTCTTTGTAAAATTTTATAATAAGTATTGTGTAAATAAAGGTATATTTAGCTACAATTTCCCTTTATCTCTGTGTATGGTGGCTACTTTTAGGACATTTTGTAAATTAACTTTCATGATATGATTCATAGCTTCCTTAAAATGCATTGTTAAACTCAGAAAGACTTGAAAAATTCTCTAACCAAATCCTACTTGATACTGAGACCGTCTGAGGCCTGGGAGTTGAAGAAATGTGCCGGACACAACAGAGCTAATGAGTGGCCTGGCCAAGATTAGAGTAGACTCAGGCTTATCTGGGTCCTGATCCCAGCTCTGGAGGGGGTGGGATACTTGGTTTCCCTCTGGGATGGTTCTTGCCTGAGGACACAGAAGCAGGAAGCTGAGGTATTTGCTATTCTTGGATCATGTACTGGTGAGAAACTTTCGTGTTCCTGCTTATGGTGGCCTTTCCCCTTCATTTAATTAATCATGAGTAGTATTCTACACATATAAACCTCTAAAAATCTACTCTCTTAGGAAAAAAGTGAAGTGTTATGTATTTTAACATCAATCCTTAAGTGATGACATGGTGGCCCAGGATATAATATATAATAAAATAATGAAATATTTTTACATGATAGCAAGGCCAGAAACCCTAAAGGAAAACAATGGATTTGATTACATAAACATTTTTAACTTTGTTTTTTTTTTTCAGACAGAGCCTCAACTGTCACCCTGGGTAGAGTGCCGTGGCATCACAGCTCACAGCAACGTCCAATTCCTGGGCTCAAGCGAGTCTCCTGCCTCTGTTTCCCAAGTAACTGGGACTATAGGCACCCGCCAAAACGCCTGGCCATTTTTTGGTTGCAGCCGTCATTGTTTTTTGGTGGACCCAAGCTGGATTCGAACCCGCCAGCTCAGGTGTACGTGGCTCTGGCGCCTTAGCCCATTGAACCACAGGCGCCGAGCCAACATTTTTAACTTTGTATGGCAAAAAGTCAGTATAAAGAAAATTAAGAATTTAATTTTATTTTCTTTTAAAAAGAAAAACAAATTGGGGAAAAGTTACACCATATTTTAAAAAGGTTTCTTTTATATGATAAAAGGTGTATGAAACAACTGCAGGCTGGATGTAAGAGCTTTTTGCAAATAAGTGAGGGATTTATCACCAGTGGATAAAAGAAGAAAAGTCCCTGGTCTCACTGCTCATCAGGGAAGTAAAAAATTAAAGCAATAATGAGATAACTTTTTGTTGGTTAGATTGGTAGTGATTTTAAAGAATAATATTCTGGGCTGACTAGGTCAAAGAAAATAGGTAGTATCATCCATAAATGGTAGGAATATAAAGTGAGGAAGTTTTGCAATGTGTCACAATACAAAGTGTTATATACTTTGGTAGTAATTCATCATCCAAGAAGTTATCTAAAGATTTGCTGAAAATAATTTAAAGTGCTAGATAAAATGTGAAAAATAACTTTACAAAACCTGTAAGTGCTAAAAAGATTATACAGAATTGCCAGGCCAAATCCTAAGAGAGAGTAAGAGGGAGAACCTTCGGGGACAAGCAGAGCCCTAAGATCTGGTTTCACCTGAGACACTTCATGATCCAAACTCTGAACCTGAGCTGTGGCTTCTGACAGATCCTCTGGGGTCTTAAAAGGACAGGTGGAAATTTAAGATCATCAGAGTTAGGGGATCTGATAGGATTGCAGTCCCCAACCCTCAGGCCATAGACCAATACTGGGGGCCTCTTAGGAACTGGGCCACACGGCAGGAGGAGAGCAGCAGGCAACCCAGCAAAGCTTCACCTGTATTTATAGCCTCTCTCCATCTGAGCTCTGCCTCCTGTCAGATCAGCAGCAGCATTAGATTCTCAACAGAGTGCAACCCCTACCATGAACTACACGTGCGAGGGACCTAGGTTACTTGTGCTCCTTATGAGAATCTAATGCCTCAAGATCTGAGGTGGGGATGTAATGCACTTGAATCATCCCCAAAATCATCCTGTCCCCAAACTCCCACTCTAGTCCATGGAAAATTATCTTCCATAAAACCAGTCCCTGATACCAAAAAGGTTGGGGGCTGCTATATAGGAGATACCTATGTAATAAGTTGGGATTTCAGAGGGTAAGGATGAATGGAAAGGGTACCCACAAAGAGAAACGTAGAGAGATAGAGAAGGGGGAAAGACTAAACAGAACCCACCTATGGGCTGGCTCTCCAGGGACTTGTCATCTAAACTTACAGCACCAGAACAGTCTGAGCAACCCCTACGCTGTGGATTTAGTTTAAAGCGACACCAAATAAGTAATGTACCCAACCATTTGATAGAAGCAAACAGAAATCCTCTGGGAAAAAGACACTTGAATTCTAAACATTGGAGATCCCCACTGACAGTGTTTTTTTAAGGGCAAGAGCATTACAGAGATGACCAAACTCACAGGAAACAAAGTACAATGCCCAGAATCAGAAGCTACAACGGACAGCTGATTCATATCCATCCATAGTGTTCAAATATTGGATTTATCAGGCACAGATTTTAAAATGACTGCACTTATGTTTAAAGAAATAAAAAGAAAGGTTAAAAAATATAAGAGAAAAACTACACTATTAAAAGCGACGTAGCATGTTTTATTGTTATTAAGAAATGGGGTCTTTCTCTGTCACCCAGGCTGGAGTGCAGTGGCATGATCATAGCTCACTTCTTGAACTCTTAGGCTCAAGAAATCCTCCTGCCTCAGCCTCTTGAGTAGCTGGAATAGCTGGAATTACAGGCATGAGTCACTGTGCCTGGCTGACATAGCATATTTTAAAGGAATAATTAGAACTTCTACATTTGAAAAATATAAAACTAAAAATTCAGTGATTATGTTGGATAGCAGAATATTAGTAAACCAGAAGAAATAATGGGGAAAAAAATCAAGGGTGGAAGACAGGGCCAGGCATGATATCTATAATCCTCCCACTTTGGGAGGTCAAGATGGGAGGACTGCTTAAGGCTAAGAGCTCAAGACCAGCCTGGACAAGAGTGAGATTCTGTCTCCACAAAAAATAGAAAAATTAGTTAGGCATGGCGGCACATGCTTCTAGTTCCAGTTACTTGGGAGGCTTTGGTGAGAGGACTGCTTGAAGTCAGGAGTTTAAGTCTGAGCAAGAGTGAGATTCCATCACTGCAAAAAATAGAAAAATTAGCTGGGCATGGTGGTGCACACCTGTAATCCCAAATACGTGGGAGGCTGAGGCAAGAGGATTCCTTAAGCCTAGAAGTTTGAGGTTGTACTAGTGTACTTTTGATCTGTACTCGTCTACCACTGGGTGACAGAATGAGGTCCTGTCTAAAAATAAAAAGAATGTAAAACTGAGAGAGAGACAAAAAGAGAGAAAATATGAAAGACAGGTGGACAGACATGGAGGCTGGAGTGAGAAGGTCTAATGTACACTTAAGCCAGAGTTCCAGGAAGAAGAAACTGATAAGAGGTAGTGTCTGAAGAGGTAAATCACACAGAATCACAGAGTCAAGAAACCTAGTTAATCCCAAACAAGATTCAAACAGGGTCTGCTCCACATAGGCTAATCTCTTTTCCTGTCCTCTGGTACTTCACACCTCACACTTCTTTGAAAAGAAAATTCACTGAATTATGAATCATTTTTTACATTTTTCAGATTCTTATTTCAAAGTGGCAGAGCCACAGTACCAAACTAAAAGTAGGAATATAATTTCAGATATTTTAGTACCTGAAACATAACTCTATTTTTCTACAACTTATTTACTTATTTCTGACATTTTAATTATTCTATCACATAAAAATTTGTATGAGTATTATATGTTTTTGCTAGCTATAATTTATTTTTTAGATAAACAAACTATGGTAACTCTGTAGTGAGGAACACGACAAAGGGGCAGTATGAGGGAGACTGTGGTGACAAGACAGTTCTGTAATTTGACCAACGTGCCAGTATGTGAATATACACTACATATTTTCCCTCTTTTTGTGTCTCTGTCTCTCTCTCTCTCTCTGGGTTAATAAAGTGACACAGAACATATACATTGCACCCAGAGCCAATCTCCTTGTTTCTATACTGCAGTCATGTAAGATGTCACCATCAGGGGATTACTCATAATTACCATTATGCCCTCAATCTCCACAAACATTATTTTAGCCTTCTTCACAGCCCTATTAGGAGTACTAATATACCAATCACACCTTATATCATCCCTACTATGCCTAGAAGGCATAATACTATCAATATTTATCTTAACCAGCCTAACCACCCTAAACCTACACTTCACATTAGCCACCATCACCCCAGTCCTCCTACTAGTATTCGCCACTTGTGAAGCTGCTATCAGCCTAGCACTCCTAGCAATAGTGTCAAACACCTATGGCATGGACTACATCCAAAACCTAAATCTACTACAATGTTAAAAATTTTTGTCCCAACAATCATACTATTCCCACTTACCTGGTATTCTAACCGCTACACACTATGACTTAACACTATAACCTACAGTCTCATAATCAGCTTAATCAGCTTTTATGTACTATATATCAACCCAACAACAGCCTGCACTTCTCCATAACATACTCCTCCGACACCCTATCTACCCCTCTTCTAATCTTAACAACATGACTGCTCCCGCTGATAATCATAGCAAGCCAACATCACCTATCTAAAGAATCACTTACATGAAAAAAAAAATCTATATTTCAATACTAATCTCCCGGCAAACGTTCTTAATCATAACATTCTCAGCATCCAAACTAATCCTATTTTACATTCTATTTACACTCATTCCCACCTTAATCATCATTACATGACGAGGAAACCAAACAGAGCGACTAAACGCAGGACTATACTTCTTATTTTACACACTACTTAGATCACTTCCCCTGCTAGTAGTCCTAATTTATATTCAAAACTTCCTAGGGTTGCTGAATTTAACCATCCTGTCTTTCTATGCCCAAAACATATCAACCAACTCCTGATCCAATAACCTGGCATGGAATAGCATGCATAACAGCCTTACTAGTAAAAACACCCCTATACGGTACCCACCTATGACTTCCTAAAGCCCATGTAGAAGCCCCAATTAGGGTGCTACTAAAACTCGGCGGGTGCTACTAAAACTCGGCGGGTATGGAATAATACACATTACCAGTATCCTCAAACCCAGTCACATACTATATAGCTTACCTTTTCCTAATTTCCTCTCTATGAGGCTTAATCATAACTAGCTCTATTTGCCTAGGACAAACAGACCTAAAATCACTAATCGCTTACTCTTCAGTAAGCCACATAGCCTCAGTAACCGTAGCAATCCTCATCCAAACTCCATGAAACTTCACAGGAGCAAAGGCCCTTATAATAATTGCCCATAGCCTCCCATCCTCTATAATATTCTGCCTAGGTAACTCAAACTACGAATGCATCCATAGCCGAAACACAATTCTAACCCGAGGCCTACAAGCTTTACTCCCCCTGATAGCACTTTGGTGACTACTAGACTACCTTTGCAACTTCCTCTGTGTCTATAATTATTTCAAAATAAAAAGTTGACAAAAAGAAAAAGGAGTTAGAAAAAAGGAGCATCTAGTGGTAGACTAGTACAAATCAAAAGAAACTTGCTCTCATAGAAAAAGAGGCAATGTTAATAGCCAACTCACAAAGAAATAAATATGAATGGCCAATAAACATACGATAAGAACAATAACCATGGTAAGTTTTATTTACCAAGCTGGCAAAAAATTAAGAAGAATAAAAATCATACAGTTGGGGCTTGGGGGAAAAATCCTCTCATACACTATGTGAGAGGCTATAACTGGTAGAGGTATATAATACTATTTGCTGACTTCAAATTTCACTAATTAAACTCTAATTAAAAACTAACCTAACACTTCAGAATGCAAGTAGTCCCTGATTAGCACAGACTGGGACTAACGCTTTACCTGGGGGATAGGGATGTCTCCCGGCTGTTATAACCTTCCCCTCTCCCAGATCTTTACTCTGAGCACTCCTAACTTAACACATCCATTTCAAGACCTAAAGAAAATGAAGGGTAATGGGCCTTCCCAGAGATGCTGAGTCTCCTGGCAGAAAGTAAGGCCTTCAAGAGGTAGGACAAAAGATACACGTACGGGTGACATATGAGTATGGGGTTTAGTGCCACATTCACTTTGCACTCCAGGGGCATGTTTCCAGACACACAGAGGGAGTCTGGGAACTGTTCACAAAGACATAAAGATAAGCAATGGACTCCCCAAGTGTCTCAAATTTAAAAAATAGGCTCGGCACCTGCGGCTCAACGGGCTAAGGCGCCAGCCACGTACACCTGAGCTGGTGGGTTCGAATCCAGCCCGGGCCTGCCAAACAACAATGATGGCTGCAACCAAAAAATGGCCGGGTGTTGTGGTGGTGGTGGTGGTGGGGGCACCTGTGGTTGGGAGGTGGAGGCAGGAGACTCGCTTGAGCCCAGGAATTGGAGGTTGCTGTGAGCTGTGATGCTACGGTACTCTATCCAGGGTGATAGCTTGAGGCTCTGTCTCAAAAATAAATAAATAAATAAATAAATAAATAAATAAATAAAAATAAAAACTAAAACATTAGGGCTCTATCTCCATCAGGGGTGAGGCACAGGGAGCCCTTAAGCCAGATGAACAGCTCAATTAAATGGCCTCCAAACGCCACTCCAGTTCTAAAGTGTCCAGACCCTGACGGCATTCTTTATTATCCGTCACCTGGATTGCCACAAGAGCCTCCAAACAGGTCTTATCTATATGGCTGCCAAAGCAATCCCATACAAATGTAAATCAAACCTTATTACACCAAATTCCATGACCTCCCAATGGCCTTCACTGAGTCCCCTCACAATCATCTTTCACCCCATCTGCTTCCTAAGCCCCACCTCACTGCAGCTCACCGCAGCACTCTGGAACACAAAGCCCACCTCCCTCAGGGACTTGGTACTTGTCGTTCATCTGCCAGAACATTTTTTCCCTTGCCCCAGACACCCAGCTCCTTCTTCCCTTTCCAGAAAATGCCACTTCAGGAGGCTACTTCAGTTAGGTAGGATTACATGCCAAAATACAGAGGCTTAAACATGACGGTCTGCATACTTCTCTGCCCAGTGTATGTCATTTCCAGTTGTGATTTCACGACACTGATCTGCCACAGGGAAGGGGAAGACAGGCTGGGGGCAAATGCCATTCTAGAGCAAGATGCAGAACTTGGTCCCCTTGCTACTTCTAAACCACAGAGAAAGCAAAAAAGAAAACATAATCTGGATTTCTAACCATTTTCTCAGCTCTGCTGCCATAAAAGAGAGCAAACAAATGTGGGGAAAATCAGAGAACTAAGAAGAAATTTCCCATGGCCAGCCTATGAATCCATTTAATTGCCCCTAGGCTACTCCCAGGCTTCCTCCTTCCCCCTCCTGACCATTCTCCTTAGGAACTAAGAAGCCATGCCATAAGCCTCCCTTGTTGATGTGGCCAAAAGGCTAAATTTCAGTCAACGAGATTTATTAAGAAGTGCTGGATGATACTTCCAGGAAGTCACCCTAAATGGAAGAGGGTAGACTCTTCTTCCACATCCTCTTCCTCTCCCGCTGCACTGCATTCTGATGGCCAACCCTGAGAACAGGAACCATGTACCCAGACTCTGGAAACGTCTGGACACAGACCTGCCACAGCATCCCTGGACTGGTTATCTTTGGACTTCTTTCGTAGTAGATGGGGAAAAATGTACCACTTTAAGTCCCATTGCTATTTTGTGTTTTCTGTCACATGCAGGAGAGATACTCATGAATATTTGCCATTTGCCACAACACAGTTTTGACATAGATATTTTGAAATGTTCAAATATCACCATAAGAAACATCAGAGGCTACAAGCTCTGTCCTTATCAGCATTTCCTGTTTTTTGTTTTTTCTTCCTTTTCCTTTTTTCCTCTAGTCTAAAACCTTGGAGTACAGTTTTTTTAAAAAATCAAGTGTATAGGGTATCTTAATAGGAGAGAAAAGAGGAAAGAACAAGGAGAGGGCAAAGAAGTAAGCCTGCAAAAGGATTATTATCTAATCCTAATCTAGGTGGACTTAGTTAAAACTCAGATAGGCAAAGAGAGGACTAAGAAAGTCTACAAGGACACAGGAAAATACTTATGTGTTGTTTCCAAACAACCCACGAACATAACCTGGCATTTAGGCACTGCTGCTGCTTCAGGTCTTATTCTTAAACAACTAGCTACAATGAAACTATTTCCTGAGTATCTGACAGTAACTACCAAATCATTATTTAATAATAGATCTCTTTCCCAGAAGAACATGGTATTCACAGAATAGGTCATTTTGTTGCTTGTGGTCTCAGAGATTACAAACAGTTACTGTAGCTACAAATAACCTCATCTTCCATGCAGCTCAGCCCTCCAGTGTCTCACAAACTAAGAAAGCCTGGGGAAAGCATCCTGAAAGTCAATAAAAATAATATCAGCAAA
The DNA here is from genome assembly GCA_963573935.1 of Arctocebus calabarensis. Lineage (NCBI taxonomy): Eukaryota > Metazoa > Chordata > Mammalia > Primates > Lorisidae > Arctocebus > Arctocebus calabarensis. The sequence continues at coordinate 2,950 of CAUYON010115565.1, read as the reverse complement.
GCATAGTCAAATTTCCAGAGAAAGGTTAATATGTAGTGTCAACTGGTTGGTTTGTTCTTTCCTAAAAAGACACAACTATCACACAACATAAAGTGATAGTTGCTTCAGGAATGCAAAGGAGAATTTTGGGCACTACTTTATCCGAGTTTTACCAAAGGAATTCCAAGTAAATCATGTTTCCATAGCTCTTGGCGCTTAAAGAACACTATATATATCTGAGAGAGAGGCTGGAGGGGCAGAAGGGGGAGGAGAACAGGCAACTCAACAACCTAACTAGTGGCTATGTGTGCTAATGCAACTATCCTGAGGGCCAGATACTCCCCACCTTAAGTTCAACAAGTGTAGATTTTAGGATAGGAATGAGGCTAGTGGTTCCAATGATTCTTTCTATACTTAGAGTGTTATTCATTAATCTGCAGCATAATTTCCTGTTAAAACGTCACACTTGTTTGGTTTTACAGCAACAATATCCATGCACATAGCCACTACAGATTACTTTCCTCTTGTTTTCTCTCTACACTAAAGTTCATCCTATAAATCCAGTCTTTTCTAGCAATTCCTAGTAATGTTACAAAGATTTGAATCCTTTAAATATGGCAGGGAAAAAAAATCTTTGCAATCAGCACAGTCACCTGATTTTTAAAAATCAAGAAGTACTTTGTGTGCAATCAACATAAATTGATTCTTCCAAACTCAGTCTCTAACTCCATCTTCCCAAAGAGTGAATTAAGATTTTCAGGAAAACACAAGGTTCTGCCGCTTTGAAACAGAATTTGAAAGATGTAAAACATGATTCACAATGCAGTAAATTTTCTTCTCAGAGAAGTGTGAGGCATGAAGTACCAGAGGACAGGAAAAGAGATTAGCCTCTATGTGGAGCAGACTCATTTGTAAAGTCTCCTGAATAACTGAAAAAAGCAAATGTTCAGCTCATAATTGGATAACAGGAAGTCATGTAAGAAAGCTAAGGAATGTATCAAACTTCCAGCAGAGCAAGAAAAGATACACTTAACCTAGATTGACAATTCAGTTGTTACATTTAGTCCATGGGCCACAAATTCAAGAGTACAGTATGGCAACAAAAACTGGTTCATTTATTCAGACAATTCTATACCTAGGCCTAGAAATTTCCCCAGCCTGCTCATAGGCAGCATGTCTGGAGAAGAGATGATGATGAAGATTGTAATTTACCTAGATGGAAAGCAAAGAACTGTGCTAAAGAATAGTTAGGAAACAATCCTAAGACATCCAAATCACCTCTGCCCTGGCTCAGATCTCACTGCCTCTTACAGAGTCTAAGAGAACTCATCAGATGGACTTGCCTTATGACTCACAGCAATTTGTAGAAGAAATGCAACTCGGATTTGTTATTTTCTGTTTTAAACACCTCTACGGCACCTCACTGCCTACAAGCTTGGTTGGAGTAGCCCACACTGCCTCTGTGAGCACATCACTACTCTCCTGAAAGCCAACCCCTTTCAGCTGAGCAGAAGGCTGGTGGGATCACCCCCTGACCAATGGGTAGGCTGTTCCCTCTTCCTAAGTGCTGAGTACAGGGATGGAGAGTTTCATCCCATGCATAGAATGCCCCAGCCATGAGACTGGGCCCCTCCTTGCTCCTGCTGGAGTGTACACTTATGAGGTTCCCTTCTATTGCTGTTGGGTTTGCTGCCCCTCTGCCATCTCACTCCCAATACTCCTGTGGGTCGTCCTCCCCTACCTTTAGAAAAATCTAAACTCCTACTGCCGGGTAGAATTGCCTTTAAGCCTAATGTAGCCTATATATTCCTCAACTATATTTCTTTCTTTTCTTTTTTTTTTTTTAAATTTTCTCTATACATATACATGTGTTTATTTGGTTTCCATTTTTTGCCTTCACAAAATTAAAAAGGTTTAAAATTTAATAATGATAACAATGTTTAAGATAAGGACTAGAAACAAAAATCTCGTAAAGAACGAATGAAGATAAATACATTCAGAAAAGAAATCAATTGCTGCAACAAAATATTTGAGCAGTAATAATAATAATGCAAAAAAAGTAACATTCACATTGTCAGATAAGAGTATGTCTATCATAGAATGCTTTGACTCTGAGGTTCAGGATAACTTCTTATTTTTTTCCAAAGTCTCAAAAAATAGCAACTAATATTTATAAATAAAAATAGAAGATAATTTCAAAAAACAGATCATGCCAAATCTTATAGACAATAGAAAAAGAAGAACTACTTCAAAATCATTCTACTTCATCTGGATATACCTGATATTAAAATTGGAAAAAATATAAAGGGAAATTATAAACATATTTCACTTATAAATGAGGATGCAATATCCTAAACAAAATATTAACAAGTTGAATTAAAAATTATTGTTTAAGTAATTTACTTTGGTCAAAATTAAATCCAATTTATGTGAAAATTAGTCACTACTTTATTTTCTTTTCCTTTCCCTCACGCCCTCCCTCCTTCTCTCTCTGCTCTCCCCTTCCCCTTTGCCCCACCGTGTCATTAATTGTCCTCATATCAAAGTTGAATACATAGGATTGATGCTTCTCCATTCCTGTGATACTTCACTAAGAATAATGTGTTCCAACTCCATCCAGGTTAATACAAATGCTGCAGAATTTCCAGTTTTTAAAATGGCTGAACAGTATTCCATGGTATACATATACCACAGCTTGCCAATCCATTCCTGGGATGAGGGGCATTTAGGCTGTTTACACTTTTTAGCGATTGTAAATTGAGCGTGATAAACCGTCTAGTACAAGTGTCTTTATAATAAAAAGCTTTTTTCCTTCTGGATAGATGCCCAGTAATGGGATTATAGGATCAAACAGGAGGTCTAGGTTGAGTTCTTTGAGGTTTTTCCATACTTCCTTCCAAAAAGGTTGTATTAGTTTGCAGTCCCACCAAGTGTGAAAGTGCTTGTTTCTCTCCACATCTGCGCCAGCATC
>CAUYON010115562.1:0-19714 GCA_963573935.1 Arctocebus calabarensis | reverse complement strand
TGCTTTCAGCTATCCTCCCACCCACCCACAGCTCAAAGCTCCCACATCACAGTGTTTAGGGGTAAAGTGGAAACTTCTGACTGATAATGCCTTTAGGGTAGTCCCATGCAGTGTGCTATGTGGCTCATGCTTACTTTTTTTTTTAAAGAAAGTTTTTTTAATTTTACTAAATTGCTTATTCATAGATACTACTTCTCTTCCAGTAAGATACTTTGTGTTCTACAGATTTAGGATAGAAGTGCTCTTGTTTTGTATATGGGATTTTACTCTCCTGAAAATCAAATAAATCAATTTAATGCCTTTTATGTATTGGGTGGCATTACAGACATCTAGACAAACAACACCTATGTCCTTTCAGTCTATTACATGGTACTAAAGGGCCCCATGATTGGCAGTAACTTTCACTTTTAAACAGTCTAAACCAGGCAGTACCCATAGCTCAGTGGGTAGGGTGCTGGCCACATACACCAAGGCTAGAGGGTTTGAACCCAACCCAGGACAGCTAAAGCAACAATGACAAATGCAACAAAAAAATAGCAGGACATTGTGGCCTCAGCTACTTGGGAGCCTGAGGCAAGAGACTCTCTTAAGCTCAAGTGTTTGTGGTTGCTGTGAACTGTAACACCACAGTAGTACTCTAATCAGGGCGACAGCTTGAGACTCTGTCTCAAAAAAAAAAAAAAAAAAAGTCTAAACCAGGTTCAGATCACCAAATTCCACATGGCAAAGAAAGGCACCATGAGGCATCCTGTCCATTAAGGCAAAAACAAGGTCTCCCTCAGTCCTTCCATTTATGAAAACTAATCATTTAGAGATATCACTAAATATAAAATTATTAAAGCACTCGATGTATAAAAAATACTCAGTTGAACTTCCAGGTGAAGAAGATTCTTATGTAGATTCTTCTTGTAGATTCTTGTAAGTTTACTGAATTGATCAGAAAAGTTAAAAAGTACAGGTTTTGTATCTGCTGCTACTCCTATTATTGCTGGTCTTGAATAAGCCACTTCACTTACCCTGTTTCCCTCTAATTTTGTTCTCATTAATAAACACAAAACTACCTGAAAGGTGATCAGAACTAAATACTTCACGTTCTTCTATGAGGAAATTCTCTGGTGAGGTCACAACTCAGATTACTCCAACCTTAACTCTCAGATAGACAATTGTCAAGTTAGAAAATATTAAAAAATAAAAGCCTTAGAGGGCTTATGCACTTAAGGTTATATGTATTATTATTAGGAGGGGCCCATAGGCTCTATTTGTTTTACCTCCAAGCACATTTCCAATAGTGTTTTTTTAATTCACCTCACAATAGACTGTTAGAATGGGAAAGATTGAATACTGACTGCTGACTGCAACTGATTACCGAAAGAAAGTTTAAAGCCTCAAAGAAAAAGTGCTGAATACTTTTAAAAACAAATAGGCAGGGTGGTGGCTGTGGCTCAGTGCATAGGGTGCCAGCCCCATATACTGAGGGTGGCAGGTTAAGCCCGGCCCCAGCCAAACTGCAACGAAAATAGCTGGGCATTGTGGCAGGCACCTGTGGTCCCAGCTACTAGGGAGGCTGAGGCAGGAGAATTGCAGGAGTTGGAGGTTGCTGTGAGCTGTGACGTTACGGCACTCTACCGAGGGTGACAAAGTAAGACTCTGTCTCAAAAAAAAAAACAAAAAAAACAAATAGACAGATGGACAGAACCTTGAATGTGTGAGCAAATTTTCCTTTTCAGCACAAAAGGTCTTGAATTCATCAATATAAATGACAATAATTGTGGACCGTTAATGCTTAAGATGAAGTGAAATTATTCTAATCTGTGTTTGGAAAGGCAGTGAGTAAGTAGTAATTGTTATAAAGATTTTGATTTAAAATAGACAATTTTAGCACTTAAAGGAATAAGCTTTAGTTAATTGTAAAGTATATAAGGAGAATTCCTCATTCCTTAAGAAGGTTAGATACAGGGAGTGTTTCAATAGGAAAAACTAACAACACCTTAGTTTTACATTCATTCCAATGGATGCCCTCCAGTTAATCCTCAGACTGTAAGGGGTGGTTGATTCAGTGCTGATTGCAGGAAATCTACTAAATAATTCAGTTTACATCCTTTTCCCTTCTGATTTTCTATCCAAAGAGAATTAAGGCCTAGTTTTACTTAGTCTATGAAATCCCACTCCTGAGGAGGCTGGCTAAAGACTGTGAGTTCTAGATTAGATGTTAGACTATGATGTTAGATTTGGGTCATGTTGTCTGTCTTTTCATTAAGAATTGACAGCATAGCCACAGTGGCTCATGCCTATAATCCTATTACTGTGTGAGGATCTCTTGAACTTAGGAGTTTGAGACCAGCCTGAATCAAGAGTGAGACTCCATCTTTACTAAAAATAGAAAAAAATTGTCTAGGCATGGTGGTGCAAGCCTGTAGTCCCAGCTACTCAGGAAGCTGAGGCAGGAAGATGACCTAAGCCCAGGGGTTTGAGGTTGACGATACCACTCTGTCTAAAAAAGAAAAAAGAATAAGGAGGCATTTTGATGTTTTAAAAAAAATATCTGGGAAATGCGAATTAAGAACTGACCACAAAGATTACATGGAAAGTTATACTAGAAGTACACAGAGCACATCAGACTACTGCTGGTCATGGACCAATAAAAAGGACAAAAAGAATATCTGGGTTTCTCTGGAGAATACAACAGTAAAGAAACAAGATCAGAAGAATGTGGTTATTCCATAACCATGCAAACAGCAAAAGGATTTATGTGAAGGGAAATACAGCTTCAGAAATGAAATTCTGACATCAAGATTTCATTTGGCTTAGTTTAATTGCAAGGATAACTGATGGATGGTTCCAAAGTTTATTCTTATATTTGATATTGCAAAAACTTCAAAAAATTTTTATCTGAGATATAACTTAAAAGGAAAAAAATGGTTGAGTGTGATGATGGCTCACACCTGTAATCCCAGCATTTTGGGAGGCCCAAGGCTGGGGGATCACTTGAAACTATCCATGAGTTCAAGACCAACCTGGGCAATATAGCAAAAAAAAAAAAAATTAAAAATTAGCTGGACAGGGTAGTGTGGGCCTGTAATGATAGTTATGGGTATAGAGGTGGTGGTAGGGGAAGCCCAGGAGTTTGAGGTTACAGTGAGCTATGGTCACAACACTGCTTACCAATCTGAATAATAGAGCAAGATTCTATCTCTTAAAAAAAGATGGGCATAGCTTTCCCGTGATTAACAATCACAAAGTTATATCAATAGATTGGTAATGCCAAAGCTTCCCTTGCTTTATGAAAAGATGGTACAAATCTAATCACTTGAAAAAAAAAATTTTTTTTTTTTGTGCTTCTCCATGATTAGATGATACCTACTTCAAAACACACTGAAATATCCTCTTTCTCCAGTATCTACCTCTGAGTTTATTTTCCTGCATTGTCAACTGGGGGGTATCACATTTGTTGAGCAGCAGCCCTGGTCTAAGTGCTTACCTAAGTTACCTTGCTGAATATTCACAATAATCCAATGAATGGGGCCGGATGAGGTGGCTCACACCTGTAAACCTAGCACTTTAGGAGGCCAATGCGGGTGGATTGCCCAAGCACAGGAGTTAGACACCAGCCTGAGCAAGAGCAAGATCTCATCTAGAAAAATATCCAGGCATTGTGACAGGCGCCTGTAGTCTCTGCTTAGGAGGGTGAGGCAAGAGAATTGCTTGTGCCCAAGAGTTTGAGGTTGCTGTGAGCTGAGACATTACGGCACTCTACCAGCAGTGACAAAGTGACACTGTCTCAAACAAACAAACAAAAATCCCATGAAGAAGACATTTATCTTCTTTTCTGGACAAGGAAGCTAAAAGCTTAAAGAGATAAGATACTTTGCCCTTGAACACATAAGTAGTCAAATCAGTGATGGAGCTAGTTTCCAACTCAGGTCTGTTTTTCTAAAGCTGATGCTACTCCTATTCGCCTGCCTAAAGGAATAAGATTCCATTTGCTTGTACTGGCTGATTTGTTCTAAGGTCTTTAGGCATCTACAAATTTATGGAGTATGTTTTGAAATTCTTAAATGTCAGACTTTTGGGCAGGAGCAGTAGCTCATGCCTGTAATTCTAATACTCCGGGAGTTTGATGAAGTAGATTGCTTGAGCTCAGGAGTTCGAGACCAGCCTGAGCAAGAGTGAGACCTCTCTCTGTCTTTATTAAAAATAGTAAAATTAGAGAGCTGTGGTGGTGGACACTTGTAGTCCCAGCTACTTGGTAGGCTAAGGCAAGAGGATCACTTAAGCCCAAGAGTTTGAGGTTGCTGTGAGCTATGATGACACCATGGTACTCTACCCAGGGCCACAGAGTGAGACTCTGTCTAAAAAAAATTTAAAATTTCAAAGTATCAGTGTGTATTAAGCTAGAAACTGAGTCAGGTTTGAGTTGTTTAAAATGAAGTCAGAGCTGCCTGATGAATATAAGTATAAGCTAAGAAACGAGACTGTGTTCTTTCTTCAAGTCAAAGAGAAGAAGGAATAGTTCTATGTAATTGGATTAGGGGCTGGTATTTTGTTCCGACAGAAAAAGGATTTGGAGCCTTTTGTAGTAGTGTACTTTCTACCCCTTTGTTTAGAGGTTTGAGAAATTCTGAGAGGTACAATAAGGTAATAACTCAAACTTTAGGTTTGTGAAAAAGAAAATTAGGAAGCACTTAGCTTCTGGTATCACATTTCCCTTTTTTCAAATAGAAAATCTACATTCCTCATGGTTTCTTTTCAGATAATGGTGTTTGTTCATTAAATGAGCTAACATTTTAACTATTCATACTTCAAAAATAAAGAGGGCTATCATTCACTTCCCACTTCTTCCTCCTCCCAGCGTGTGGTGGGGCTGGACTTGGCGGCAAACAATAACTTAAAACTTTTATTTAATATAATTTTCATATTTAAAAAAATTACATGATGCTAAAACCTCAATAGTCAGGCATAAACACATGAAAAAATAAATTTTAGAAGGACTCCTTTGAAATAAGAGAATTTCTGGCTTGGCTAGCTTCAGGGCTCAAGGTTTCCATGTAATCTGTGGAGAATCCAGCCAATGATAGTCGTTTCCTGTTTATATCTTTCTAAATGAAAGTGGACAGTGTCTTAATTGCCAGGATGAGATAACTTACATATCTTGGTGTTCAAATATGCGTCTTGTAGTTGAGCCTTGCAGAACTGCTTTACTCTGAGCAATATGACTGAAGACATTAATTAATGACCCCCTCTCTATTCCTTCCACCTTTTTCTTTAAAAGCAAAAGAGAGAAGGTAGGATTAAAATATAGGGCCTATAAATTCAATAGACAATTTTTATTAGCCACGTCTGAGGTGACTTTCTAGAAAAATATAGCTAAGGAGCTGCCAGTTATAGAAACTATTGGCTTGGTGCAAAAGGAGCTTAGTAGGTTTGCTGTCCAAGAGGCTCTGAGTGTTAAGAGAGTTCCTCAGGTCAAAATGCTCCACCTCACTTAGAGTCAACCCCAGAGCTCAGAGGAAGGCTGGAAAGGCTGTGTCCTGAGCACCAAACCTCACTCCTACGAGTTTCTCCATCAATCCCTCCACTCCAGCCATCCTGGCCTTGTTTTTCCTTAAATTGGCTGGGCTGACTGCCCTCAGGGCCTTGCCATTCACATCCTCTTTTCTTTCCACACTTAGCCATGCTCACTTCCTCAAAGTGTCACCTTCTCAAAGAGTCCTTGGGAAGCAGGAGTATCCTCTTCCCTTTTTAGTTCCCTCCTTTGCACTTAGGACCTATTACATCACACGCTTACCTTGTTTATTACCTATTTCCCCTTCTCTGGAATGCAGGTGTCATGAGGGCAGGATTTTTTTCTACTTTGTTTTATTCACTGCTATATCTCTAGTGTTTAGAGTAGTGCTTGGTACATAGTAGGTGATTAACAATGTTTATAGAAAGGGTGAAGAGGACTACTAAACACTGACAGTTGGGGCCTATACCAGCATGTCATGGCAGTTGTCTTTTACTTTCACTGGTCTTCTCAAAATCAAACAGGTCACTTGAAAAGATCTGGCAGACTAAATTTGTTATGAAAGTAGAGATGAGATTCCTCTAGAAAAACTGTGATTACATTTTCACCAGGGCCTGACACTGAAACCTCCTATGGAAATCACAGTCATCACTCATTCATTTAATACTTACAGGCATCTGTTGGGTGATTTTGGTACACAGAGAAAATAAAGAGACCCTGCCTGCCCTTCAAGGAACTTATTTTGAGTAGGGTTATCAATATCCGTAATACACTCCAGGAGGGAGATGAGCCCTCAGAATCATAACTACGCAGAGCTCTCAGGGCAGGGTGGATGCAGGCAGTATTTCCAATAGCAGTGGCCCAGAGCATTACCAAAGAGCACATGCTTGAGAAGGGCCCCGAAGCACAGTTAGAATTTGATAGGGGGAGACCGAAATTGGGATACAGAGAAGCTATTAGCTGAATCTGTGAAAGTTTATCATCCTAAGAGGCCAGATGAGAGAGGAATAAATATCATCTTGAGAGGGGTAGGAAAAGGGAGTAGATTTGTTATGTTTTAGCCATTTTTGCCTTATCTCAAGTTCAACTTAACCAGAGGGGCTTATCTGTTCCGAATAGAAAGCTTTTCAGTAAGAGGAATAGGGTTACTTTGCAATAACATTAAGCCTAAAACAACACTTGGACACTGAGAAATTCAGTTCCACCAAAACAAATGCCATGCTCAGTTTGTCTAAGGCTCTATAGAGGAGTTCTAAGCGAAGTAGCGGGAATATGCAGATTGCCCCAGAAGCCATGGGGTTGGACTGTTTGCATGTAACGAAAGGAAGTAAGGATCTTTGGTGGAATGGTAAGTGCGCAGGACGGTCAGGAAGCAATGTTCCCAGAACAACGCTGGTTAGGGGAATAGAGAGGTCTCAGACAAAGTAGTAGCCAAAGGAATTAGATGGGTTTATTGGAAGAATTTATATATGGGTGGCGCTTGTGGCTCAAAGGAGTAGGGCACCGGTCCCATATTCTAGAGGTGGTGGGTTCAAACCCAGCCCCAGCCAAAAACCACACACACACAAAAAAAATACTCATATGTCAGAAGCTATAAGCAGATAAGAGTAGTTTTCACTACTTCCTGTGGAATCATCATCAGAGCACTTTACAATTGGAAGAAGTATTAGTGACTATCTAGTTAATCCCTGTCTCACAAGCAAGAAAGTGGAAGCTACAGGTAAAGTGACTTTTCCAAGATCAGATCACCAGCTTGCTGGAGTGATGCCTGGCCTGGTCTCACAACTGTCCAGTGCTATCTCCATAGTTCCACAAAACCTCTAAGTCTCACTTATTTTTCAAAGTCATGATAATTTTGCATTCTATTTCATAATATATACATTTTAGTATATGTTACATATATGACCATAGCAGGAAAATAATATTTTTGTTTTTATCCAAGAAAAACTGATGTTCATAAAAATTTCACATAATTGCAACACATTCCTGCTTTTGACCTGGTTAGAGTATCTGGTCTTAGAGATTTCCTACCTTGCTCTAGTCAGTAAAAGTGTATTCTGAGACCAAAGAGGAGTGGCCTACTCTACACCAAGGCAGTGCCTCGTAGTCTACAAATAGAATTGTTACTTTGTGATCCAGAGACATTGGCTCTCTACCACAAGAAAGAATTCTCTCCTTGATGAAATTTGTTTTATTAAGGCCTCCTCTTGCCGTTTATGAGAGAAGAAAGCCTCTTATTCCGCCATATGGCAACCTGTTACTGAACATTTCTTCGTTCATTCAAATAGACACCCACCGAGCACCTACTATGTGACAGGCACCATACAATGAGGAACCAAACAGAGGGCCTTGCCCTTGTCAAGACAAAAATAATAAATTATAACCAGGCATTCCTTCCTTCTCATGTTACCTTCTATGAACTCTACATCACGAAAATAGTAGTGAATCTTCCCTCTAGGCCAATGTTTTCTTCCTTTTTAATCTCACAGCACACTTAAGCCTACAGTTAAACTTCCATGGCACACTTGAACTATGTTGATCAGGGCGGCGCCTGTGGCTCATGGAGTAGGGCACTGGTCCCATATACAGAAGGCGGCGGGTTCAAATCCGGCCTCGGCAAATTGCAGAACAGAAAAACAGCCGGGCATTGTGGTGGACGCCTGTAGTCCCAGCAACTCGGGAGGCTGAGGCGAGACAATCGCCTAAGCCCAGGAGTTGGAGGTTGCTGTGAGCTGTGTGACGCCACGGCACTCTACTGAGGGCGATAAAGTGAGACTCTGTCTCTACAAAAAAAAAAAAAAAAAAAATTATATAGTTCAAAAAAAGAGTAAAAAAAAGGATATTCTTATTGTGCTTTGAATTTCTTTCAATAATAATTTAATTAACAATCTTTAAAAATGTTTGCGGCACACCAGCTGAAAATCACTGGTCTAGGCAATTTAGTTGGGAAGTAAGAGATGATTCATAAAATGAGACACTACCCAAAAGGCAACGTATGTATCTAGAGGCAATTTGGACTCTGCCAAGACAATGACGGTCCAACTGAACTTTGAGATGAGATATTCCAGTCTGTTCTATCTCATTTCAGGAAAGATGACACATCTGAGGCCCAGTAACTTGTTCAAGTTCACTTGGCTAACTAGTGCCTGAACTGAGACTAGCAAATGAGTCCTCAGACTCTTTTTGAATATCTGCTCTTGGAATTCTACAGACAGTGTTGGTGTGAGGTGCCCACAAGGACCCAGCACTAACTTCCTGGAATGCAGTTGAGGATGTGCTGATTTCTCTTGTGGGGCTGGTGAAGCATCTGCCATTGCTCCGATGTTTTCAGACGTGAGAAAATTATTTCCTTAGGAGTAGAATCTCAGGTGCTGCTCCTTTTGAATTTTAAATCTCTGTTTTATCCTCTTAAAGACAGCAGAAGCTGGCAGTGTATCTGTTTCATGCTGTGTTAGGTGTCAAACCCATGGCCAAGAGTAAATAGCTACAGTAGGTGAAGTGGGATTAAGGTAGCTCAGTTCAATCCGGAGGTCCGGCACTTTTAATGGCTGAACAGAGAAGCAGAGGGCAAACACGTTGCCAGTGCTGTGTTTTCTGCCTACTGCTTTATCTGTAGACTAAATGCTTATCTTTTCATCTCAGCATGGAAGATGAGTGTCTCCAACTGTCCAGTACAGCCAGTACGCAGACACTCAAAGGCCAGTTATTCTTGAAGATTATGTAAAAAGGCTTGTTGGGAATTAGGGGTGGGGTGGGGAAATCAAATCACAGAGTTCTATTTGTTCCTGTTGTCAGACTGAGATATCGGCCAGGGAAAGAAGGAAGGAAAGACTGAAACCCTGTCAGATAAGCACACGGGGACACGTGTGAGTGGAAGCCGCTTGATGTTTGGATTAGCGCGACCAAGCTACTGCGAGTGTTTGTCCGAGAGAGCTGTGTACTCGCTGTGCTGCGAGGGCCGGAGCAGGGAACGGGCACGAGATGTTCACACTGGTCCCCATCCGCTTCCTGGCAGGACAAGGAAGTTCTTCTGTGTGTCTCTTAGTTGATGGCATCTTGCCCACTCGTGCTCTGTGATGACTCTCCTCCCCCCGCCTCCCCAGGTCTTGTCTTCTGCCTCGTCCCAGTTCACCTGCTGCTCCCCATCTCCCCTACCAAGCCCCCTCCTTACCCCGTCTCTGCTCCTGACTCTGCTCCCCTGCACCACCAGTCCATCCCCACATGCAAATCGAATCCGTTTAAAACCATCAGTTTTCTTTCTCTTAGGATAAAAACAAAACTCCATAATGTGACCTTCACTCTCTGAGGTCAGTTCTCCCCACCTCTCCATCCTCGCCATGCCATGTTATTCCCCTTGCTGGAGGGGTGCCACCCACCCTGGCATCCTCTCAGTTTCTCGAACGCCCCGTCCTCTACTGTTTCAGGGCCTCCAGCATATACTTCTCTCTGTTGGGAAGGCCCTCCCCCCACTTGGCCTACCTAATTCCCTAAGATCCTTTTATGCCTCAGAAAGAATTTCTCTGATCCCTCTGGCTACGTCTATTAACATTCAAGACTTTTCTTTGTAGCATTTGTGAAGTTTGTAATTAAACAACTGATATTTGCTTCACTTGCATCTTTTCTGAGAGACAGTATCTGTCTACAGCACCAAGGGGAAGACGTCTGGCCCGCAGCAGCCCTCAGACTTCGTTGAGTGAGTGGAGAGACATCATCCCCTGGGCACCACTAGTCTACTCACTAGTTGAGGTCAGAAGACTCCATCCCTCCCAGGCCTCCTATAGGATCTACATAGCAGAGGGTTAGATAAACTTTCCTCTATTGATTTTAAGTCATGTGGGTACTTACTGGGAGGTACGTACAACTTCTGAGAGTTTGGCCCCGAGAGCGGCTTATGTCTTAGGATACCCGATGTGATAAGGGAAACGTCACAGCGACTTTTCCTCACTTCATTGCCAGTTCAATCTGAATCGACTGATTTCAGTTCTTTATCTTGTCTGTTTTTCTAATTTTGCCTTTATTTTCTGTCTGCTCAGTCAATATGGGTGGGGAACACTTCAGGTGAGGACAGGTGCACAGGGGCAGAGAAGCAACCTCACAAAGTCACCTGGCTGCTGCACCCTCCCCCACTGCTCACTGGCTTCTCCAGTCTGCCCGCCCCAATAAGCCTTCCAGGACTCCCCTGACTTTCCTGCTTCCAGCGAAGCCACTTTATGGAGAAGATGAAGCTCTTACTTATTTTCACTTATAGTTTCATTAACTTTCTCTTCTTTCCTTCTCTTCATTTCTTCGTCTCTCCTTTATCTTGTCATCTCGGAATGAGTGGCGTTTTATTCCTGCATCTTACTCTCAGCGGCACCTGTGTCTCTCCAGACTCCATTGCATGTGATTTCTCTTTTGCCTTCAGTTTCTCTTTCCCTCTTGGATCTTCTTCATTGCCCGATGCAAGCTCAGTTGTCAAAAATCCCCGAGCCTTTACTTTTGTTGTGATTCCTTTTTTTCTACCTCCATTTACTCTTATATTTTTATTTCTTTGTTTATAATCAAATTACTCAAAAACGTTGTCTACACTGCCCACTGCTACTTTCTTCATCCTTCCTCACTCTTGTCATTGCAGTGTCCCTTCTGTCCTCTCCATTTTCATAAGGGTAAAAATATGTAGAAGGTCCACGGAGACCTGTAGCTAAATTCAATGAACATGTGTGTGCATTGCCTGTTGTGTTCTATGCGTAAGGGATCGCCTTGGGTATGCAAGGATGCTGAGACATCATTCCAGCCCTCCTAGAACCGAGGGGCAAAGAAACCAATGACTGACTACAAAAAATTATTGGCTTATAGAAGTATATATGAAAAGTGAGGAAATCACGGCCAACTCTCACTAGGGGAGATGATAGCTACCTCACTAAGAAGTCAGTCCTTCCCCTGAGAGTTGCAGGAAGAAAAGGAGCTTGATGAAGTTAAGAATTCTGGGCCAGGCGCGGTGGCTCACACCTATAATCCCAGCACTCTGGGCGGCTGAGGTAGGTGGATTGCCTGAGCTCATGAGTTTGAGACCAGCCTGAGCCAGAGCAAGACCCTATCTCTAAAAAGAACCACGCGTTGTGGCAGGCGCCAGTAGTCCCAGCTACTTGGGAGGCTGAGGCAAGAGAATCTCTTGAGCCTGAGAGTTTGAGGTTGCTGTGAGCTATAACATCACAGCAGCTTACCCAGGGTGACAAGGTCAGACTGTCTCAAAAACAAAGAAAACCGGTTGAGAATTCTGAGCGGTAGAAGAGAGTGGAGCATGGACAGAGAGAGAGAGAGAGAGAGAGAGAGAGAGAGAGAAGCAGGACAACCCCCAGGGCTGCAGCAAGAGACGTGGCCTGGGGTCTGGAACAAGGTGCTACTGGATCTGGACCCTGCACATAACTTGAATGTGGATGCTTTGGAAGGCAGAAGGCTAAAACTCTCAAAGGATCTCCTCTCTGAAACACCGCAACACAGACGGCAAGAAGAGAATGTCGTCTCCAAGTGGGAAGTTCCCCCTGATTTACGGAATTAGGGCTGGAATGGCAGCGGCACCGGCACAAACACTGGATGGTGCTTCCAGATTCTCCGTCAGGTTGTTTTCCTCCTTCAGTCACACGTGTCAAGTGTTTTTACTGAATGGGGAATGCACAGCAAGGTGGGGAGGAGGGGAGGGGCTGGCTGTGTTAGCTCTTCCCGTGCAAACTGTCTCCATCTGTTCCATGCGATTTAATCTGTTCTAAATGAAGGAGGAACAATGTAACCAAGCAGGTCTTTTTCTCTGTCTCGTTTCTATGCATTTAACTCATAGAACAAACCATTTTGTATACCCTTTGCCTGCTCCACTTCTTAAACCCCCCCTCTCTGCTCCCCTTTGGGTCTGTTGGCAGAGAGAAAGGGAACAATATTCCATTTGTGAGTGAAAAGAGGACACAAGACAGAATAGTTTAGAAATGGAAACAATGCCTCAAATAAAGGACTTGTTCTTGGCTTCTGCCTCCCTGCACCCCACTGAGTTTTTCTGAACTGTGTCAGGGCACTTCCCTCTATCCGTTGTCCCAGGGAACCAGGAATAGTTTCTGTTGACTGGTTTTTAAGTTTCGGCCAACGTCACTATCAATTAGAACATCACAAATTAAAAAGTATGATTTCCCCAGGATATAAACGCCAAAAGCTAACATTAAAAATAAAACTGAGAGGGAAGAGATAATTTGGGTTTTTTGCTTTCTGGTCCCCGGATCAAGGATGTGAGCACTGGGGAGGGTTGCTGTTTTTGTTAGTGGTATTGTGACGGCTGTAGGATCAGTAATGAAAACATTAGGGAGTGTTGAGTGAGGCCTAATCCCTTAGGGGAGTACAAAGAGGACAAGAGCCTGTCTTGGGCCAGCGGCTGCAGATAAACAAGACAAAACAATAAACAGTGAAGGTGAACAAGGCTGAGGAGGAAGAACTTAATAACCCAGGGCTCTGTGCCAAGGAGAATGACCCCTTCTCTGTACCTGCCAAGTCTTTTGTGGTCACCCACTGGAAAGAGGGCCCACAGAGGTTCTTTACACATTAAGAACCTTACACAGATAATACATTTTACTGGCTTTACAAGAGACATGTTGTGTGTCATGCAACATGCTATTTGAAAGAATTTGACTCCATAAATACCTTATAAACATAATTTATCTAATAATCTAAACAGGGCAATATCTTTTGTCCACAACTCTGTTGCGAACTTTGTGAGGACAAAGACTGAGTCACTGGCCTTATGTGTTTAACTAAAGTACAATTGACATATATTAACATATACAGATCTTCAGTGCTCAGTTCGATGAGTTTTGACAGTTGTATTCATGTGTGTGACCCAACCTAAAACCAGATATAGCACACTTACATTATGTGGGAAAGTTCCTTCATGCTCCTTTCAGCCTTCCCCAGGCGCTCAATCCCAACATGTCAACTACTCGCTGAATTCTATCTCTATAGATGGATTTGTTTGCCTATTCTAGGGTTTCTTGTAAATGGAATCAGACAGCAGGTAGCCTTTCTATCTGGCTTCTTTCCCTTAACGTGATGTTCTTCTTCTTTTTTTTCTTTTTGTAGAGACAGAGTCTCACTTTATCGCCCTTGGTAGAGTGCTGTGGCGTCACCCAGCTCACAGCAACCTCCAACTCCTGGGCTTAGGCGATTGTCTTGCCTCAGCCTCCCGAGTAGCTGGGACTACAGGCGTCTGCCACAGCGCCTGGCTGTTTTTTTGTTTTTGCAGTTAGGCCGAGGCTAGGTTTGAACCCACCACCTTTGTGGCTGGTGCTCTACTCGATGAGCCACAGGCACTGCCCCGATGATGTTCTTGAGACTCATCTACACTATGATGCGTATTGGTGGTCTTACTCTTTTGTAAGTACTATTCCATTGTATGATTGTATCACAATATGTCCTTCTATTGGTTCTTCTTTTTATTTATTTATTTATTTATTTACTTTTTGCAGTTTTTGGCCAGGGCTGGGTTGAACCCACCACCTCCGGCATATGGGACCAGTGCCCTACTCCTTTGAGCCACAGGCACTGCCCCCCTGTTGATTAACACACATTTGGATTGACTGATGTTTGTCTATTAGGAATAAAGCTCTTTCTGGGGACATATATTTTCATTTCTTTTAAGTAAATATCTAAGAGTGAAATTGCTAGTTCATAAGGAGGAGTTTAACCTTATAAGAAACTTCCAAACATTCTCCAAAGTGGTTGTAACATTTCTCATTTCTACTGACAGTGTATGAGAGTTCCAAGTATTCTGTATCTTCAACAACAAATAGCCTTGTCAGTCTTGTTTGTTTTAGCCCTTCTAGGGAAAGGGGATGAGAAATGGTGGTTTCAATTTGCAATTCCCTAATGAATATTGACGTTATATGTTTTTACATGTACTTCTTGGCCAGTCATTTCTCTTATATTGTGAAGTGTCTATTCAAGTCTTTTGTCCATTTTTAAAGTATTGTTTGACATTTTATTGATAATTTTGTTACATATTCTATATTTATTATATATTCTAATATAATAGAAGAGTTTATTATATATTCTAATGTGATAGTTTATTATATATTCTCGATATAATTCTTTTATTAGACTTATGTAAACAAAATACGTTAATATTTTCCTACTGTGACTTGTCTGTTCATTTTTTTTCTTTTCTTTTTTTTTTTGAGGCAGAGTTTCACTTCTGCTGCCCTCGATAGTGTGCCATGGCATTGTAGCTCACAGCAACCTCAAATTCCTAGGCTCCAGTGATTCTCTTGCCTCCACCACCCAAGTAGCTGGGACTACAGGCACCTACCACCATGCCCAGTTATTTTTTTAGAGATGGGGTCTTGCTTTTGCTCCATCAAAAGGCTGATCTTGAACTGGTGAGCTCCAGCTATACACCTGCTGCAGTCTCCCAGAGTACTAGGATTACAGGCATGCGCCAACTCACATCCAGCTGTTCATTTTCTTAACGGTGAGCAGAAATTTTTCATTTTAGTATAGTCAGACGTGACATTTTTAGTTAGCATTTTTTGTATCCAGTCTAAGGAATATCCATCTACCTCAAGATTGTAAAGATATTCTGTATTTTCTTTTGGATACTTCATGGTTCTTGGTTTTATATTTTGGTCTAGGATTCATCTCTAATTCTTGTGCATGGAATGAAATAGGGATTGAAGTTTATTTCTGTCCACATACGTTTTCAGCTATTTCAATAAATATTTATTAAAAATACTTACCTTTTTCCATTGGATTGATTTGGCACTTTGGTTTAGAAATCAATTGATGATATATATGCAGATCTATTTTGGGACTGTTCTGATCTATCTGCCTACCTCTATGTTATTACTTATATGTTTGCTTTTAAATTCAGAAGGACAGCCCCTTCACACTGCCTGCTCCCCAAACCGAAGTGTGTGGTTATTAACAGTGTTTTGTATCTGCTTCATACTGGATACTTTTTTGTCTTCAGTACACTTAAAATAGTATGTTAGTAGTCTTAACTAAATTCCTACCATGTGCCAATATTACTTTCTATTCCTCCTATACATTTTTCATTTTATCCTTATGCATACTTTCACATAGGCATTATCTCCATTTTAGCAGTGAAGAGACAAAGGCATAGAGAAGTTAAATAACTTAGCTAAGATCATATCTTGAGTCTTAGAGCCAGGATTCTGAACCAGCTCTCATGATCTAAGAATTTTCGATACTACCCTCTACTAGGGTTACTTGGGGGTAATGTAATCTACTTGTAGCCCAAACGTTCTCTTTATAGACAATTTAGAAAATGCATTGTTTAAGGTATAAACTTAAATGTATTCAGCTAGTGCTTGTGCTGTTGTTTTCACCTGAATATTGGTGGAAAACTTTGAATCTGTGGGCAAAAGTACTAGAAGTGAAATCTAACTATGTAGAAGGAATAAATAGAACTGCAACTGGGAATTGGTGAGAAAGCAGGAACTATCTGTAGGTCTTACGGCTGTGGCTGATGAGGAAGAGTTGGCCTAGTTTCTGTGAACATCTTTATTCAGCCTTGAAGCCTTCTTTTCACTACCAGTGTGTGGCTCAGAGTGCCTAATAAAATGAGTAAATGCTCTGAGCTCCCTTCTTGCTTTCTCAGGTTCATAAATGAGTTTGGTGGGATGGGAAGTGGGGATCTCCAGCATCTCTCCTTGGAGCCACTGACTCTTCAGTTTTAATAAAAAAAAAAAAAAATAGAGGATCGCAGACATTTTAAAAATAACCCTTCTATTGTTTCTGAAAATATTACAGTAGAATCAAGAATTTGCCTCTTTAAGTTCTTTGTAAGTTGGGTTGCCTAGAGGAATAGCCTGGCCATCCTCAGGGTCACCAGCAGCTCCAGTGAGATGGCTCAGACCTCGTAATCACTTCTAGTACCAAGAACCACAGGAAGCAAGTGCACACGAGGAGAAGAACCAATCTGGTCTTTTGCAAAGACCCTGAATCATATGTTTCTTTTCATTTTGAAAATATTTCCAGACTGTCATTTAAATGATACCTTAGACTGAAGAAAGTCTTCTGAATTACCCATGTAAAAAAAAAAATAGATCGGAATTTGATTCAGAATTTTCTCATCAGCAATCACAAGAGCTGAGTTTTCATTTATCTGTTTATTCATTAATTTATTCAACCATTCATCAGTCAAAAGGAATTTATTGTACAACCTTGCACTAAATGGTGCTTAGTGGCTATTTGTAATCTCTGCATTACTGTTCAAGTCATTTGTGTCCTATTTTCAGAGAAACAACAGGTAGAAATAACATTATGAGGTTGCATGGACTTCACTTGGGGGATGGTAGACAGAAAGAGATGTCAGGATATTTTAACTATAAAATGTATATAGAAGGCAGAATATAATGATTCTTATAGTTACCTTAGACTAGTACTCCCTAGATTTTGATGACTCATTTGCTTTTAAAACTTATCCATATTTTTTCATTAAGTAGATTGGTACCTTTTGGATGGATTTGAATATATTACAATAAATACTGTAATTTAGTCTTTGCAATATGGTATTTGACAGTACTTCAAAGTGAGTGTACATACTTCAGTTTCTAGTTTAAATATTAACAATATTCCCAGTTTCATGTGTTGTTCAACTATATATATGTGTGTAAGACTGAGTGATAAACTAGCCTGACCCTTTTTGGTGGCAGGGTGGGGAGAAATGGCACTAAACATTTCTGGAAAGTTTCCCTCAAGTTTTATCAAATAACAAAAGGCTGGGTCTGTTGGTCATGATTACTGGTTTGTGGAAGTGGTTTTACCCTTTCCTATCTGCTCTGACTCATTTTCCAAAATACTTTCATGTTTCTACTTAAAGTACTATTCCCATTCCAGGACCTTGAATTATGGCAGATATCTGAGGCCAGGACCAGGGACTGCCAGGGCTAGGAATGGAACAAAGGGACAGCCAGACCCAGAAGCTGGCAGGACGCGGGAGTGCTTAGAAACTAGCATTTAACGACAGAGCCTGGAGGACAATCAGGATTCAGGGAACACAAAAATGCTAGAGGTGCCCTTGGCCACACAAGTGGCCAGGAGAACAGCTCGGAGGCACTCGATGTAAGGAGCCTTGAAATGAGGCCAAGCTCATCCTCTGCCAGAAAGCTTTTCCTCTGCTTTCCTGAGTGTCAGGTGTGCCGAGCAGGGGAGCCACGTGGGGAGACAAGTCAGTGCATGAACCTCTACACAGGGGGCATGTGTGGGCTGCCCAGGGTTCCCAGGGGGCCGACCTCAGATGGGTCCCAGCACAAGCCCTCTCACTCCTGGTTCTGTGCCTCCTGCCAACAGTGCCGCTGCTTCTGATCTGGAAAGCTTTTCTGGTACAATGGCGGCCCCTCATCTTCTTCCATCTCGAAGGAGATTAGTTAGTTAGGAGGCAGGAAGTTGAATAACTTCGGCCTTTAATCTCCTGGTTATTCTGAGGCTGTTTGATGTTAGCTCTTCCTTCAGACCAGGGCTTTGAAAGGGTTTATTCTTTTTCTGCGACAGAGAAATGACCAGGACACAGCCCTATTTTAAGTTCCAAGGGCCCTCACGTCTGGTTTGCTTTGTGTACAAATATGCATGACGATTTTTAGAAAACATTTCTTTTTTCTCTCTTTAATGCATTTTTATTTCTTGCTCCTGTTCCCTCTTAACTTATTTTATTCCACTAGGTTATAACTGGGCAGATACTTCAAGCATGCCTTCTCAGCCTGTGAGCTGAATACAGGATTAAGGAAAGAGCACAGGCGCAGACTGACAGCCAAGTTAATTGTTTACTTATTTACTCCTTAACACATAGCAGCAGACTCCTTACTGTATTTCCTAGCAGCTGGGGTGATAGATCCTCCAGCTCCACAATAAAACCTTATTTGGGGAAATCCAGCCTAAGTTTTAAAAAACAAGTACAAATTTAGTGCTTTGAAGAGCATCCAACTAGAGTCATAAAATGTTATTTAGGATGAGTTTGGGGGGGATTTATTTTACTAAAAAGAGAACAAACTTCATAATCACAATATCAACTGTACTTAAATGGTACATCAAAGAACTTCGCAACATTGAAAAACATCATACTTGTTTTAGAAATTCTATAATCAGTTTTATATCATTCATTTGCTTAGTAAATGCTTTTTTTAAACCGTAATGCAAAAGTAAAAGCTATTTTTGTTTTTATCCACTTTATATGAAATTTGATTATAAATGTAATTGTGTCATTAATTTCTATGCAAAATTCAGGCTGTGGTATGTGGGCTGCCTCCCATCATCAAACAAGTTTGCCTTTACTAATAGGTATGACAGTATTTTGTGGACAGTCATAGTATCCTTGATCGTCAAATGAATGTGCTGTTATACCCGAAGTGAGTAGAATAGAGAAACGCCAGCACCCTGAGCCCAATTAACGAAGGAGTCTTTCTCTTTTTTTTTTTGAGACAGAGCCACAAGCTGTCACCCTGGATAGAGTGCATGGCATCACAGCTCACAGCAACCTCCAATTTCTGGGCTCAAGTGAGTCTTTTGCCTCCGCCTCCTAAGTATCTGGGACCACAGCTGCCTGCCACAACGCCTGGCTATTTTTTGGTTGCAGCCGTCATTGTTGTTTGGCGGCCTGGGCTGGATTCGAACCCTCCAGCTCAGGTGTACGTGGCTGGCGCCTTAGCCCGTTGAGACACAGGCGCCGAGCTGAAGGAGCCTTTCTTTATACGCAAGGCTGAGAGCGGGCTCACACCTCAAAGTCTCTCGACCCCTAGAAGCAGGGGTGGAAACATTTTATAAGGGGCTTTCGGTAAGGGAGGGGGAATCCTTAACAGAAGCCAAATTTCACAAGAGCCAACTCGTGGTGAGGGGAGTGCTAACAAGGGGGAGCTGGGGTTTTGCATTTATGACTAAACTCTTTCAGCTGAGCTTCCTGTCTGACAGGGTTAGCAAGATGGAGGTAGGGCATAACAGTTGTTGTTCGGGAAAGATGAACCTTGTTCTAGCACTGCAGTTTGACTGAGCAGGAACAGTAGAAGGTTTCGCTCCTGAGCTTCCAAGCTCATGAAGTTTGTATCATTTTTTTTTTTTTTTTTTGTAGAGACAGAGTCTCACTTTATCGCCCTGGGTAGAGTGCCATGGCGTCACACAGCTCACAGCAACCTCCAGCTCTTGGGCTTAAGCGATTCTCTTGCCTCAGCCTCCCTAGTAGCTGGGACT
>CAUYON010115561.1:0-18957 GCA_963573935.1 Arctocebus calabarensis | reverse complement strand
GCGCCTGTAGTCCCAGCTACTTGGGAGGCAGAGGCAGGAGACTCGCTTGAGCCCAGGAATTGGAGGTTGCTGTGAGCTGTGATGCCACGGCACTCTACCCAGGGTGACAGCTTGAGGCTCTGTCTCAAAAAAAAAAAAAATCTTTGAAAAGTATTAAGTAATACATCCACACATATAAGCACACACATATACATACATATATGAAATAGAGGACTGAAGATACAGCAGAATACTCATAAAGTAGATGTCTGAGTCTTTTCATTAAAATATATCACAATTAAAATAGTTGCATGAAATTACATAGGTTAAATAGACAGTGACTTTTGCATGTAGGCACATTTAGTTGGGTTAAATCAGATTTGAACCAGATACGCAGTCCACCAGGGAACTGTGTATACAATTACACAGGCAACTGCAAATCAGCACTTTCTCTGGGCTGTTTAAAATAATCAAGCACTAGGCCAAAAAATAACATTCTCTCTGCCTTATCTTTTAGTGCAGACTTGTAGGAAGAGGACAGTGGGGACTTGAGTGGGGAGGCAGTACAGTTTGTGACACAGCATTCTGTTTAGATAATGATGAAGGCTGGAGGCTTGTGGACCAGGAGGTGTGACTCTACTCTGACAAGCACGAGCCCATTGCAGGGAAATGGGCACAGGTGGGTGAGGGTTGGTGGGTCCTTAAATTTTAAAAATGGATTTGTGAGGCAGTATTGCTAAGGACAAAACCCCAAAAATCAAACCCACCAGACTGAAAGATAGTCAGATCCTAGCCTGGCTCTGCTACCATCTGGGATAATAGGACTTTATTTTCAGGTTTAATTAACTGAAACTAAAGTTCCATATTACTTATCACTTATTATACTTGTAAGATATGAAATGGTTTCACTTCCTTCAAATAACTTCACTGAAAAGGACCCATGAAAAGCCGGGTGTGGTGGCTCATGTCTGTAAACTTAGTACTCTGGGAGGCCCAGATGGGATGATCTCTTGAGCTCAGGAGTTCAAAACCAGCCTGAGCAAGAGTAAGATCTGTCTGTACTATAGAAAGGAAAATCAGCCGGATATTGGGGCGGATGCCTGTAGTCCCAGCTACTCGAGAGGCTGAGGTAAGAGGATCACTTCAGCCCAGGAATTTGAGGTTGCTGTGAGCTAGACTGACGCCATGGTACTCTAGCCTGGAGCAACAGAGTGTGACTCTGCCTAAAAAAACAAACAACAACAAAAAGAAAACATGAAAATAAAATAGTCCATGTATTCTCTTTAATATACATTTGTATATGCTTATTATAAGCTTATATCTGCCATTATGAGTTCTGCATTCTTTTTTTTTTTTTCCATAGAGACAGAGTCTCACTTTATCACCCTCAGTAGAATGCCATGGTGCCACACAACTCACAGCAACCTCCAACTCCTGGGCTTAGACGATTCTCTTGCCTCAGCCTCCCGAGTGGCTGGGACTATAGGCGCCCACCACAACGCCTGGCTATTTTTCTGTTTTTGCAGTTCAGCTGAGGTCGGGTTTGAACCCTCCACCTTCGGTATATGGGGCTCGCACCCTACTTGCTAAGTCACAGACGCCACTGGAGTTCTGCATTCTTTTTCATGTAATATCATCATCTATGCACCTTCCAACATTATCCACTTTCTAACTGTATGTATTTGTTTCCTAGGACTGCTGTAATAAATTACCACAGATTTATGGCTTAAAAGAACAGAAATGTATTCTCACATAGCTCTGGAGGCCAGAAGTTGATCAAGGTACCTCCTCTGAAGGCTCTAGGGGAACATCCTTCCTTGTTCCAGCTTCTGGTGGCTCTGGGTGTCCCTTGGTTTGTGGCAGTATCATGCCAGTCCCTGCCTCTGTCTTCACTGATTTTATTCTTGTCTATCTATGTCTTCTATATCCTATAGGGATGCATGTCATTGGATTTAGGACCTACCCTCATCTTGAGATTTTAGATTCCAACAAGACCCTTATTCCAATGTCACATTCTGAGGTTTGAGGGGCCACAGTTTAACCCACTAGTTCATATTAGTAGCCATGCAATGTTTCTTCCTATTTTTTTGTTGACAATTTCATTTCTTTCCAACTTAAAAATAATGGGTCTTAAAAAATACCTCATATTCTACTCATGATAAAAAAAGTACGTAATAAACAATGTATCAGTACAGGAAAAACCCATGGCCTATAGTTCATCCTTTAAAACCAGAATAGCCAAGGGAAAAGTCAATACAGATTCTTATTTTTACTTCAAACAAAACAAAGGTACACATTGGGAATTGAACTACTATACTGGTTCTTCTTTCTAGTGATGTAACGTACATGTTTTCTTGTCAATAGTATTCTGCCAAATATCATACTAAACCAAGAAAAACAGATTGACCAATAAAGCTGTCTCCTACTGCCTACTCATGCTGAGCTAGACAGTAGAGCACCATGTTGGTAGAAGAGACAGGAAGAAGAAATTGCAAGAGTCCCTACCTACCCCGCAGAAAACCTAACAAACTGGTTTATACAGAAAGTATTTAAACATTTACAAACCTACTTACCACGCTATAATAATAGGAACCTTTGGCTGGGCGTGGTGTCTCACGCCTGTACTCCTAGCACTCTGGGAGGCCAAAGCAGATGGATTGCCTGAGTTCAGGAGTTAGAGATCAGCCTGAGCTAGAGTGAAATCCCTGTCTCTAAAAGAAATAGCTAGGAGTTGGTGTGGGCACCTACAGTCCCAGTTAGTCAGGAGGCTGTGGCAGGAGGTTTGCTGGAGTCCAAGAGTTTGAGGTTGCTGTGAGCTTTGATGCCACGGCACTCTACCCAGGGCAACAGAGTGAGACTTGGTCTCAAAATAATAATAATAGGCTCGGTGCCTGTGGCTCAACGGGCTAAGGCGCCAGCCACGTACACCTAAGCTGGCGGGTTTGAATCCAGCCTGAGCCCGACAAATAACAATGACAGCTGCAACCAAAAAATGGCTGGGCATTGTGGCGGGCGCCTGTAATCCCAGCTACTTGGGAGGTGGAGGCAGGAGACTTGCTTGAGCCCAGGAATTGGAGGTTGCTGTGAGCTGTGATGCCACGGCACTCTATCCAGGGTGACAGCTTGAGGCTCTGTCTAAAAAAAAAAAAAATATATATATATATATATATATAATAGTGACAACAACAATAGGAACCTTCTAGTCTATTTCTGGCACACAGCATACATTCACTGGTGCCCCACAAAGTAGGAATGCCAACATAGAAAGTGTTATTGGCCCCACTAACAACTAAAAAGCACACAGCACATAGTACTTTGACCTTTAAGTGGGTAATCATGGATGTTTCAAGGTCATAACCACTGGATTAGACTGAGTATTCATCCAGAAAAATAATTCTTAAAAGAGACTTCCAGAAAGAGTGGGACTGTGTCATGACCAGCAGGAGACAGTGATATAAGGGCTACAAATTTGAGACTGGGGAGTTGATTTTCATGTGTAGATTACAGGTAAAAGACATCATTGTCAGTTGATTCCTATAGCCAAGATTGGCTGTGATCATGGGAGATTCAGAATCTCAAGATGGGGCAGCCAGGTTGAGTAACACCCTAGATAAATAACTCCCACCAATCATCAAAAACTCCATTGAGGCTGAAGTACAGAAACTCTGACTCATGTGAAAAAGAACTATGAATGCACAAAAGATTCATGCCAAGCCTGCTGGGACAAAGAGGGCTGGTGATGGTGGGTTATTGCACAGTGTTGACACACCAGTGTGTATGCTGGGGGAAGGACTCCCTTGGGTAGAAGGCTCGACATCAACTTGCTTCAGAGAAATCTGGTCTACTCAGGAGAGGGGAGTACTAGGGTTACTGAATACAAGAAGTTATTTTCATAGAATCAGATCTGGAAGGGTCAGGTCATCAGTACTTAATGTGAAGGAAGAGTTGCAGAACAGAGTCTGTGTGCTCAAGATGTTTTCTTCTGTCCTCATTAGCTGCAGCCTCCTATTGGGCCAATGATGTCAGGATGATCCATTCATTGCCTGGGGTGGGACCCAGTGGCTTCTGGGGAAGCTGGCATAATTTGCACTAGCCAGGTCACCAATAAACCATGCTTAAGTCCCATCCCTGCCTTCTTTTTCTGCTCTGTGGTCCAGAAACATTTCTTTAAAATCAAGAAAATGATTTGAATGTAAATGTGAACAACTTAGTAAATATGGCACCAGCTCCTTTATTGTTGTGGTGCCATAATGCTATGGAAGTCACTGTGCTAAAACTAGACATCTGCTCCAGCAGCTGTTCTACCAAAGAAACATACGTATTTGTTAAACATAGATATGTAAAAGTTGATCTCCTGGGGAGAGAGAGTAGAATGATAAATCAGAGGATGAGAAGGGTGTGTTGAGAGGAAGATGAAGAGAGGTGGGTTAATGGGTATGAATATACAGTTAGATAGGAAGAAGAAGTTCTAATGTTCCTTCGCAGTGTAGAGTGACTATGGTTAACTGTAGTGTCTTGTATACTTCAGAACAGCTAGAAGAGAGGATTTGAAATGTTCCTGGCTCATAGAAATGATAAATACCCAAGGTGATGAACACCCCAAAACTCTTGACTTGTCATTATATGGTCTATGCATGTAACAAAATATCATAAGTACCCTACAAATATGTACAAATATGTATCATTAAAAATATTAAAAAGTAGGTATGTAAGTGAGTTGATTCTTTTCCATGTCTTCAAAATCTTGGTTGCATTTGTCCAGGAAATTTCTCTGTAATAACTGGAACTCATCATCTATGATATAATATCTCCTAAATATCCATCCATAGCATCAAATTCTGCATAAAAGGCAGAGAGAAGCATGCAGCTCTCTCTGATTGCATTGGCTGGCAGCTTCCCGCTGCCCGTGGTCCTGTCAGCCCAGGCTCTGCCATGCCCCACAAAGCCCCACTGCACCGAGGGTGGCCAGGTCTGCCCTGGAGGAGGCCCCTCCATCCAGCCTGGTCAGTGCCCCCAAGCTACTGTCAACTTTTTTGCTGATATGAATAAAACAGCTCTAAACAGATTGCATGTGAAAATGCTGTGATGGCACCGAGTGCCAGGTAAATCAGGTAGGGTGACAGTGTTGTTATTTCTTGTCTGTGTTACGTTCTGGGGACAGTTTCTGAACGTGACTCTACAACATCAACAGGGAGAACAGTTTCCTGTACTTGTCCTGTGCCACCAGGATGTGCTCCAGAAAGACTAAACATGTGCTAATACTCGTAGCAACATGTGAAATAACTGAGAAAAAGTGAGACAATTCAACCAAAGGTTTCAGTCAGTGACTGACAGGAGGGAAATAGACAGAAAGGTAAAGAATTAAATACTACGTATCTAGCAGGCTGTCCAACTTGGGGCCATGAAAGAATATTAAGTCACCTCCATGCCTACTTTTCAATATTTTTATTGATGCATATTTGTACATATTTATGGGGGTACTGTGATATTTTGTTACATACAGAGACTGTGTAATGATCAAGTCAGGGTATTTGGGGTGTCCATCACTGAGGGTATTTATTGTTTCTATAGGAACATTTCAAGTCCTCTCTTCTAGCTATTTTGAAATACACAACAGCTGGCTCGGCGCCTGTGGCTCAACAAGCTAAGGCACCAGCCATGTACACCTGAGCTGGCGGGTTCGAATCCAGCCCGGGCCGCCAAACAACAATGATGGCAGCAACGAAAAAATGGCTGGGCATTGTGACGGGCACCTGTGGTCCCAGCTACATGGGAGGCAGAGGCAAGAGACTCGCTTGAGCTCAGGAATTGGAGGTTGCTGTGAGCTGTGATGCCATGGAACCCTATTCAGGGTGACAGCTTGAGGCTCTATCTCAAAAAAAAAAAAAAAAAGAAAAGAAATACACCACAGCTATAGCTACTCTCCTCTGCTATCAAGCATTAAAACTTTTTCCCTCTACCTAACTGTATATTTGTACTCATTAACCTACCTCCTGATGATTTAGGAACTGTTTTTGCTTATCTGTGGTGTTAGATATCACAAAAAGTATGCAGGACCTTTTTTTTGCTCATCAACTTTTGTGTAATTGTTTGTGTATTTAATATGTAGCTCAAGGCAAGTCTTATTCTTCCAATTTGCAGCTGAGAAGAAAAAAGGTTAGACACCCCTGACAGAGTACCAAGGCCTCAGAGAAGAGATAATATGAACTGCTTTATCTTTCCTGTGGTGCCACTCCATCCCACGCAGACCTTCCCATGCTTTTTTAGGAGCTGGCAGTGGAAGAAGGTGGTTAACTGATCTGTAATAGAGCCCTGGGTGCAGTGAGGGCCAGGGCTTGGGGACTTAGCTTAGGCCAAGGTGTGGAGATGAGTTTTTCCTGAGTCCCCCAACTCAATGTTCTCTGTCTTTTGTAGCCTGTCCCTGACTTCAGCTTTAAGTGCTCACAGCCTCATATTTCTGCTGACTTCTTTGTGACTTTCTGATGTTAGTTTACAGAAACCCCCCACCAGGGCATGTGAATTTAACAGGGCTCAAAAGCTAACGTGACGAGATGATGCTCTGAAGGTTGCCATCTCTGACACCAACCAGTTGGGAGGAATGGGACCAGGGGAAGAATCAGAGAAGAATATTGCCTTCCTCAACTTACAACACAACAACCCAGGCCCTTCAAGGTTGACTTTGGAAGAGAATTGCCTGGGAGAAGGGCAAGCTGGATTGTGTGGCCCCAAATTTGTCCTTGGATTCACTTTTTTCTTTGCTGATCTCTCTCTCTTTTTTTTTTTGAGACAGAGTCTCACTCTGTTGCCGTCAGTAGAGTGCCACGGCATCACAGCTCACAGCAACCTCCAGCTCTTGGGCTTAGGCAATTCTCTTGCCTTAGCCTCCCCAGTAGCTGGGACTACAGGCACCCACCACAACATCCGGCTATTTTTTTGTTTGCAGTTTGGCCAGGGCCAGGTTCAAACATGCCACCCTTGGCATGTGGGTCCGGCGCCCTACTCACTGAGCCATAGGTGCTGCCCTGGTGATCTCTTTATTATAGCTGCTGCAAACCATATGGACCTCAAAGGGGAAGCACTTTGTCAGTGATGCAGTGGCCAAAATGTTCATCCTCCTCTTCCCCTAAAGGAAGAGGAGCATTTGGGACACAGCTGGAATGCTAATATTTGAATGTGAAAAGGGGTGGAGATAACCAAAGTTTAATACATAGGGAATGTTCCTGAATCTAGATAATCTGATTCTAAGATAATATTTTCTCTCTGGAATTCATGGGCTGTGTGGGTGCCTGGAAATAAACAGTCTCCTTTCACATGGTGAGCCCCATCTTTACCACCCACTCCCCTGGATGCACCATCCCAGATACCTGAACTTGGAACATCTCAGCTAAGAAAACAAGGATAA
The DNA here is from genome assembly GCA_963573935.1 of Arctocebus calabarensis. Classification (NCBI taxonomy): domain Eukaryota; kingdom Metazoa; phylum Chordata; class Mammalia; order Primates; family Lorisidae; genus Arctocebus; species Arctocebus calabarensis. The sequence goes on along the minus strand of CAUYON010115561.1, from coordinate 11,576 downwards.
ACCCTCTCTCTGTATATAAGGTCTGCCCTTCAGTTACAGCTGAGCTGGGCTCTGCTATCAGACTCCCTGAGTGTAAAGCCCAGCTCTACCTCTTACCCATAATGTGATCAAGAATAAGAGTTAACATGTCTAAGTCCTGATTTGTCATCTGTAAAATTGAAATAATAAAAATTTAATTTCAGAGGTAAGTGAAGAATAAAAGAGTCACTAGCACATTGTTTGGCACATAAAAAGTGCTATTTCAGGAAATATTGCATAAATAATCAATACATAAATATCATGAAGACTGACTCTTTTCCTGGTCAATGGATAGAAATTATCTCACCTCCTACTCAAATGAGTGTGAGTCAACTTTTTAGGCTGTAACTATAAATTATTATGTTTAACAATATGACCTCATAGCACAAAAATTAATACAAGAAGAAATAGATTTACACATGCTAATGGGAAGGTGGGAGAGGTGGGGTAAGTTCTTCAAAAGGCCTAAATCACACAGTATACATAATTGCTTTATCATAAACAGCCTGGGTTTGACTTTGTTTCTCCATCTGCAAAAAGGGGATTGTATTAAGGTTCCCCAGAGAAACAGAACCAGTAGGAGATACCTACATATCTATCTAGCTATCTAGAGATTTATTACAAGCAATTCTGGGAGCTGAGAAGTCCCAAGATCTGTAGTTGGCATGCTGGAGAACCAGGAGAGCTGGTGCAGTTCCAGGTTGAGCTAGCAGGCCTGAAAACCAGGAGAGCCAATGGTGTGAGGCAGGGAAAGACCAGTGTTATTGCTCAAACAGCTAGGCAGGCAGAAGTTCCCTCTTACTCAGACTTTTTGTTCTACTCTGTTCTTCAGCTGACTGGATGAAGCCTATCCACACTAGGGAAGGCCATCTACTTTACTGGGTCTGCTCATTCAAATGTTAGTCTCATACTGAAACACCCTCACAGACACACCCACAGTAATGTGTGACCAATGTCCATGCACCCGTGGCCCAATCTAGTTGACACATAAAATTAAACATCACGGAGACTACAAAAACATGTCCCTTCAGCTTTCCAAAATTTACTCAGGGAGGAAAGCAGAGGGATGGGATGGGGGAAAGATCACTAATAGATCTGGGATGCCACAAGTCAAATAATTTTCAGAAAGAGGACTCAAGAACCCTAAAGAAGTAGACATTTTTCAACTCCAAAGACTATTAAAGATTACTGTCTTAGTCTGCTAGGGCTGTCATAATTAACTACCATAAACTGGGTGGCTTAAACCACAGAAATTTATTTTCTCACAGTTCTGGAGGCTGGAAGTCCAAGGGCAAAGTGTTGGTTGGCAGGGCTGATTTCTCCTGAGACCTCTCTGCTTGTTGTGCAGACAGCGGCTCTCTCACTGTGTCCTCACAGCTCCTGGTCTCCATGCCTGCACACACTCCTGGTGTCTTTTCCTTTTTTTTTTTTTTTTTGTAGAGACAGAGTCTCACTTTATCACCCTGGGTAGAGTGCCGTGGTGTCACACTGCTCACAGCAACCTCCAGCTCTTGGGCTTAAGCAATTCTCTTGCCTCAGCCTCCCGAGTAGCTGGGACTACAGGCGCCCACCACAGCGCCCGGCTATTTTTTTGTTTTGCAGTTCAGCCGAGGCCGGGCTTGAACACGCCACCTTCGGTATATGGGGCCGGCGCCCTACTCGCTGAGCCACAGGAGCTGCCCTTCATTTCATTTTTGACAAAATCTTCTCTTTAAGTAGTTTATTATGGAAAATTGTCACACTAACTTAAAGGAAAGGATGAGGGAGATATGTAAGTTTGTCAAGTAGAAAATTAAATTAAAATACTGAATATGTTTTTGAAAAAAAAAAGTCTCTTATCAAAGGAAAGTCCAGGACCATATAGATTTACTGCTAAATTCTACCAAGCATTCACAGAAGAACTAATACCCATCCTACCTAAACCATTTCAAAATATTGAGGAGGGGGAATACTCTCAAACTCATACTACAAGGCCCATATCACTCTGATATAAAAATCAAAGACACTAAGAAAACTATAAGATCTCTGATGAATGTAGGTGCAAAAATCCCCAACAAAATGCTAGCAAACCAATTCTACATTACATCAAAAAGATTATTCATGATGATCAAGTGGGATTCATCTCAGGGATGCAAGGAACTTTCAATAGATGCATATCAACCATGCTGCATCTTAACAACAGAACGAGGACAGAAAACAATGCTCATTTCAATAAGTGCTAAACAAAAAACATTCAATGAAAAGGTTAGCATGATCTGGCTGGGTTAAAGGAAAGAATTAACTGCAAGACTTCAGACAGGGGAAAAGGGGCCATGTGAGCAGAACTGAGGAGGACAGGAAGTAGGAGATCCCTTTATGGGAGCATTGTACCCTTTCTCAAAGAGTTATGGTTGCCCACATCCTCCCACAGAAAATCACATGGGCTTTTCAGATTCTTGATAACATTAAATAAAGCAGCAAATTCTACAGAGCTTTCACCAGCCAGAGGACCAAAAGTTCATTTCAGAATTAGAGTTTCCAAGAAGGGATTGCTTCAAGGCAGCTCTGAGCTAACTTTTCACAGGAATAATAGAAAAGGAAGGTACAAGCTTTTTTTTTTCTTTTTTCTTTTTATTTATTTATTTTGCCTTTCAGATCAAAGTTTTCTTGCTCAGACAAGGCTAGGTTCCTTGGAAAGTAAGAGGATTCTAAGGACAGGAGTTCTAGGGCTCCCAGCTGCATGGTCAAGAAAGCCTGTAGCTGGGTTGATCTGCCCAGAAGAACCAGCTCCTTACTCTATGTGTTTCTTCATTTCCTGTGTCCTCCCATCTGTTAGAAACTCAGATCAACTATCAGGGAACATGAAATATGGGCCTGGAAAAATTCTAGGAATGAAAATTGGGATAACCAAAGCTTTAGTTTTTCTAGTGGGTGTTTCTTTTTCCTATAAGCAACACATAAGTTCATTAACCAAATATTTATTTAGTGCCTATTTTGTAGGCGCACTTTTCTGGGTACTAGGAATACGGAGAGAACATGACAGACAAAAATTCCAGTGTCTGTTGAAGTTACATTCTGAGTACATGTATGTGCATAGTTAATAAGGACCAGTTTAATTACATAAAATGCTGGTTGATTTTTCCTGTTGAGTATCAGCAAACGTTTTGCCATAAAATGCATATGACCACTGTACCTTGGTGTTCCTTTCTTTCTCTGAAGCTCCAAGCATTATGCTGACCTATATCCATTACTCTCACTCCATCAGCTTCTCTTGCAAATGTCCAGACTTCGTAGGTGGAGGGGACCTTTGTGATTGCATTACAGATGAGAAACCAAAGCTCAGTGTGGACAAAGTCATGTACCTATTAGTTGCAGAGGAGGGCACAAAATTCTAGGCTCCTCCCTACTGCTGGGTACTGTCCCCTCCACCACAAAGGGCTTCCCTTTTACTCTTTAACATTGGGTGATTTTACTTGGGTAGGAACTGCACTGATAATCTTGCCTTTTCTAGAGAAAGAAATATGTCTTCAATGGAATTCTGTCTGAGGCTGTAACCATAGGAAATGTTGGAACCAGCTCTCTGGTTGGTCAATTCTGAAAGACGGTAGCAGCCAACCTGCTTTCACTGACCTGAGTGGATGCATGACCAAAGAGCCTCTTGCTGTCACTGTCAAGGAGATGCCTGTCTGCCTATAACATTCGTGACCTGTTGGTGTTCTTTCTGGGTTGTGGGCCTGTCTCTATGTCTGCCTATCTCTTATTCTTCCTGTGTATGTGGCTATCTGTGACTCCTCTCTGTTTATTTCTGCATGGGACTACTTCTACTTTTCTTCTTTCAGCCCTTGGTTCTGTATGTCATTCCTGTCTCTTTATTCCCTCACTTCCAAGCCTTCATGCCACCTTCCACATTTGCGGGTATTATCGCTATCTAGGGGACTCAGAGTTGCCTGAGGACTAAGGGAAAAACAGCAGAGACTGGGCTTTGAAGGTCTCTGAAGATTTTCTGCTAATAAAAGGAGTCATTAACTGACTATGTGCCAGGTCCTGGGAAAGAAATTGAGCACATGGGAGCAAGGGCAGAAGACATCTGCTTCCCTGATGTGTTAAACTTTCCCTATGTGTTAAACTTTACAGAACACTTACTGTGTGCCAGGTGCTGGGAAAGAAATTGAGCACATGGGAGCAAGGGCAGAAGACATCTGCTTCCCTAATAATCAGAGTGTGGGAGACAAAGGAAAATGAAGTAGAAAGGGAAAGGGTAGGGGACAGTAAATCCAAGTAGCCCTGATAACTCTGGAGGAGAGTCTTATCATGACCCAAGGCTAATGAGCAAAGGACATTATTAAGTGTGATGTTTGTACATATCTCAGAATACTTTGTGAAGATGGTCATAAGATTCTGGTTATCATATATTTTGTGTTCTAAGGGGTGTCCAGGAATTGTTAGAAGGCCTATGGACCATGTTCCCAGATACCCTAGCATGCCTGACCACTCTGACCCTAGAACAATTTTCTAATGAGGACACTTTCTGATGGTCTTCCAGGGCTCCTGAGCCTTGATTTTGCTGATTACCTTCTGTGGTCAGATAAGGAATGGATTTGGCTTCTCCATTTACATTCTCTACTTCTAGACTCCTCCTTTCATGTATGATTATCTTCTCCATTTAACCATGAACACTTAGGTGGGAACTGCTCTTATAGTGCCTCATATTGTTATCCATGCTGCCTGCTTCCCTTATAGTATGGACCTAAGCATCCTTCTGGCCAGCAACAACAACACTACCTCTCTGCCACCTTTATGCTCTGGTAACCATATCATTCACCCCCAGCACTCACTGACTGCTGTGTGTCCTGCTGTGCATCCATCCTGGATGGTAGCTCTCTTCAGAAATTTGCACATCTCCCTTGCTTCTGGGCACCCAAAGATGAAGCATCCAAATTGGAAAGGAAGAAGTAAACTTATCTTCCTTCACAAATGATGAAATCTTATATTATAAAACCATAAATATTTCACACACACCCAAAATACCTGTTAGAACTAATTTAAAAATTCATCAGGAATTGTGGACAAGATGGCTAACTAGAGACATCAGTTACCAGATTGTCTCAAAAAGAGGGAAACGTTTTAGACAGAAAAACAAAAACAAAAAACAAAACATAGCTCAGGTGTAATTCTGGGAGAAAGGTGCCTGAACCTACTGGATAGTTACAGGATGAAGCTGAGAATCAGAACAAAAAGAAGCATAGGCAGAGATCAACACCTGAGAAATCTGGTGCTCTTTGGAAAGGATAGATGGGGATTTTGTTTCTCTTTCCCTCTGAAAGTCATCAGGCTCTTGAACTGCTAGAGAGATTTCTACTCTCATGAGCCCAAAAGCTGCTGCTACCAGTGAACAAGAAAGTTCTTGAAAACAAAGCATCAGGCTGCCAGCCACCTTGGGGCCACTTCCCTTCACCACAGATTAGAACCAAGAAGGTGGGCATCATACTGGTTCCCCACCCATTATGCAACTTTGTCCTTCCCAGGGAGCTTCAACCTTTCAGTTTTCATGTTTACTTATTCCCACACAAACATTTCTCAACTCCCCTACCAAAATCGTGGTGGCCATAGGGGCTAGTGGGTCCTGGGTAATCAGTGGGATCCCAGAGTTTGGACATGCTGGGAAGGTTGACTTCTAGGAAGAGGGGGAAAAAAACAACCAAACACCATCCCTCTTCCATTCAGACTCTTAGTCCTCTCTTCTGCCATCCAAGTGGTGCTTCCAAGTGGTGTAGGTACCTCTAAGGAATGATTGAGCTGGGGCTCTCAGGACTAGCTGCTTCCCATCTGTTGGTGTGTCTACTACATCAAGGTCATCATAGGGAGTGGGGCTCATGCATTTCCTCTTTTAAATGTGAAGCAGACCAAGGAGTGTTTGGAATGTGAGCTCTTTTGCCTACTGGCCCTCTCTACTGCTACTTTCCTGGCTGCTGCAGTAGAGCAGGGTATACCCTGAAGTGGAAGTGTATTAAACCTGTTTGAACATTCCATAGGCAACTTGAGATCAGCACATTTCTCCCTAGCATAGTCAAGGATTGAACTTGAGGGGCCAGGAAACAGAACAGACCTACAGGCCAGATCCCATACTCCTAGGACTGTATGGGGTTGCCTTGGGGCACCAAGGATAGATTTCTGAATTAATCTTGGGAATAAGGCAGCTAACATGGAAAGAACTGAAAGCAGAGTGTAGTCTGGGTCCAAGCAACAGCATACTCATGGAGCACCCCTCTCCCACATGAGGGATCAGTGTGAAATCTCTGACAGGGAAGTTCCTAGCACACAGATACATTGCTGGTGAACTCCACAAATTTTGGCTTCTGTTTGTGGCCAGAGGAGACCTTTGGATGGGAAGAAGGGAGGAGAGTGAAATCCACTGAGAAACCCACTGGAATTCATAGCCAGTCTGTGAATCCCAGACAACCCTTGCCCCATGAGCAGAGTTTCTGGCTTGGTGAGGCTGCCTCTCCCCTCCCAGGTGACTTTTTCCAGTAGCCTGGGAGTAGACTCAACCCATGCTGAGACAACTCCTTTGCCTGCCATTTGGAACCTGAAGGCATATTCACCTGACCCAGCCCCATCCACCCTTATTCCTCCACTTACCTCTGCTGTGGTAGAGAATAAGTAGTGCTCTGGGAGCGCCAGGGCCCCACCCACTGTCTGGCGCATTTGAGTGCTTCTCTCAGGGACTAAAGCTGGTCATGGGTCCCAGAAAATAATACTGAATCTGGCTCTTTTCTTCAAATACTACCTACTGGCAACTTGTACAGCCCATTACAGCATTTACCTACCCACTTATACAGGGCATGGCTGATTTTTCCTCACAAGCACCACCTACTGTCTCAGAGATCAAACTACACATTGCAATATAATTCACACTCCTAATAGGAGCACAGGGTTGGGGAAAGAGAAGAGATTTCAAAACACTCCATCTTCCCTTGTCAACAAGAGAAAGGGAATGTGCCCATGTACATAACTCACCACCACTATAGCCTACAAATGACTTGTAATTAAGAAAAACATCACAATAGGGATTTCTGTAATGAAGATATCCATCCAGAATTTGGACCCCCATCAAAGTACCCACAAGCAAAGCCAAAGTTCCTTATCCAACATATGCTGTAGAGACACCCTTAAGAGTGGGGGGTGGAGAAGCCCCCTCTAAACAAAAGAAAATCAAAAACAAGAAGCAACAGTAGCTCCAGATGAGAAGAAATGAGTGCAAGAACTCTGGAATTATGAAAAATCAGAGTGAAAGGACATCCCCAAAGAAGCATATGGGCTCTCTAGCAATGGATTCCAACCAAAATTAAAACACTGCAATGACAGATAAAGAATTCAAAGAAATCATAAAAACAACTAATGAGATGAATGAAAAATTGATTAAATAGATATATTTAAAAAAATAGAACTTCTGGAAATGAAAATTCATTTAGGGAAATACAAAACATAGTGGAAAGCTTTAAGAATAGACTAGACTAAGAAGAAGAAATAATATCAGAACTTAAAAGTAACTCTTTCAAATTTCTATTCAGTCAGAAATAAAGAACAAAGAATTGATAAGAATGAATAAAGTTTACAAGAAATATGGGATTATGCAAACTTATAATTTATATTATATATTATAATAATATGATAATTATATTATTATTATTTATATTATAGCCAATTATAAGAATCATAGGCATCCCTGTGGATGAAGAAAAAAATTACAAGGCCTGAAAAACCCATTTGAGGGAATAATTGAGAAAAACTTCCCTTGTCTTGCTAGCAGTAGTTCTTAACCTGTGAGTTGCAACCCCGTGGGGATTGAATGACCCTTTCACAGGGGTCACCTAAGACCATCTTGCATATCAGATATCTACATTATGATTCATAACAGTAGCAAAATTACAGTTATGAAGTAGCAACCAAAGTAATTTTACAGTTGGGGGTCACAGCATTAGAAAGGTTGAGAACCACTGTGCTAGAAATTTAGACATCCAGCTACAAGAAGTTCGGTGAATACCTAGGAGATTCATTGCAAAGAGGTAATCACCAAGACAATCAATAGTCCTCAGATTGGCCAAAGTCAACCAGAAGGTGAAAACACCAAGTAACTTACAAAGGAAAACCCATCAGACCAAGAACAGATTTCTGAAGAGAAAACTTACAAGCCAGAAAGGGATACAGTCCTAAGTTTAGTCTTCCTAAACAGAATAACTACCAGCCAAGAATTTTGTATCCTGCTAAGCTAAGTTTAATAAATGCAGGAGAAATAAAGTGTTTCCCACACAAGCAAACACTATGAAATTGATGAAAAAACAAACCTTAAGTATTTTCTATCTCCAAGAAACACATCTAAACCATAAGGATTCACATAAATTCAAGGTAATAGGATAAAAACAAAATCCATTTAAGTGAAAATCAAAAGTGAGCAACTATAGCCACTCTCATATCAAACAAAATAAACCTTAAATTAACAATAAGTTAATTTATATTAATAAGTAAAAAAAGACAAAGATGTTCATTATACATGTACAATTTTAAGGAAATAATTCAATGAGAAAATGTAACTATCTTAAATATATATGACCCTAACTTAAGAGTGCCTAGTTTCATAAAGCAAATTTCTTCAGGATCTAAGCAAAGGAGTAAACAGTAACATCTTAATAGTCAGGGACTTCACCACTCCACTGACAGAACTGGACAGATGATGGTGGCAGAAAAATAAGTAAACATTGGACTTAAGCAGGATTCTAGAACAAATGGGCCTAACAGACATTTATAGAACATTCTTCTCAAAAACTATTGAGTATACATTTTTCTCATCTGCACATGAAACATTTTCCAGGATTTACCATAATTTAGGTCACAAAACAAGTCTCAGTGAATTCAAAAAAATTAAAACAACATCATATATCTTCTCAGACCACAGTGAAATAAAACTAGAAATCAATTCCGAAACAAACACTCAAATCTACACAAAGTCATGGTACTTAAACAACCTGACGCTCAATAATTCTTGGGTAAATAATGAAATTAAGGTGAAAATTAAGAGATTTCTTGAACTGAATGACAAAGGGGATGCAAACTTTGAATATTTATGCAAAAGAAATCGTAAGGAAATCGTTCATAGCCTCAAATGCCTAACGAAAAAGACAAAGATTACCAATTCACAACCTAACATCACATCTCAAGGAACTGGAAAAAGAAGAACAAGTCAAAGCTAGAAAAAACAAAAGAACTAAAAAAATCAGAGCAGAGCTTAATGAAATAAAAAACAAAAATGTATGCATACAAAGGGTCAATGAAACAAAAGTTGGTTCTTTGAAAACATAAAAATTAATAGATCTACTGCTATCCTGACCAAGAATAGAAGAGAATAAGCTCAATCAGAAATGAAAAGGAGATATTACAATTGATACCACAGGTATAAAAAAATCATATATAAATAATCATAAAAATCTCTATGTACTTAAATTAGAAAATGTAGGTGTTTCTTGCAACAAACTTTTCTCTTAGTGCTGCTTTTTCTGTATCCCATAGGTTTTGATATGTTGTTTTTCTATTTTCATTCATTTCCAGGCATTTTAAAATTTCCTTCCTAATTTCTTCATTGCCCCAGTGGTCATTCAGGAGCATGTTGTTTCAGTTCCATGTATTCATACATTTTCTTTCCTGTTATTGATTTTTATTCCAATTTGGAAAGGTGTGGTATCACTGTTTCTAGGTAGATAGAGTGGTATAGTCTCCATGCAATTTCTTTTTTTTTTTTTTTTCTTTTCTTTTTGAGACAGAGTCTCATTCTGCCACCCTAAGTATATATCCAGATTCCTAGGAGTAGGGGCAGGAATTTGTTACTTAAAAAAGTACAGGAATCCTATAACTTCCCTGATCACTGATTGCTGTTCTTTGCTCAAAGCTGGAAAGAAAGGTAACTATGCCCATCTTCTGCAGGCAGAGTCATCTCATCCTGTTCCTGAACTTGCACATCTGTTACAGACACATCCCAGCAATGTTACTATGAGCTCCTTCTTTTCTTCCTCTTCCTCTTCCTCTTCTTCTTCTTCCTTTTTCTATTTTGAGAGAGCCTCTGCCTCTGTCACCCTGGAAAGAGTGCCATGGCATTATAGCTCACAGCAACCTCAATCTCCTGGGCTCAAACAGTCCTCTTGCCTTGGCCTCCCCAGCAGGTGGGACTGCAGGCACCATGCCCAGCTAATTTTTCTATTCTTAGTAGATACAGGGTCTCACTCTTGCTCAAACTGGTCTCAAATCTAAGCTCAAGCAATCCACCCACCTTGGCCTCCCACAGTGCTAGGATTACAGGCGTGAGCCACTGCCCCCAGTCCTCCCTGCAGTTTCTTCAGCTGTGTTCAACATTGGCAATAACTGAGGGTGCTTCAGTAGTCCAAGCTGTAGAAATTTGTGGCAGCAGCAGTGGTAAGGTCCTCAGGTAGGTTGTTAAGGTCCTCAGTGAGAGTGACTTTTGTGGCCTCCTACTCTCATTTTCCCCACAATGAGGAGACTTAACTAAGGGAAACCCTTGGCTTCAGGTCTGATATGGCTTACAGGCAGCTATAGTATTGCTAGGATCCAGATGCAGGTGATCAGAACAGTTGCAGGGTTGGGCTCCTAGGCTCAGGGTATTACAAACCTATTATGGGACCTGTGTCTTGAAGTGCAGTTTTGCGCAGGGTTGGATATAGATTATCCATAGGGTCAGGCTTGGTGACTCTGAGGTACCTTTCTGCCAGCTCAGAACCAGTGGACCAGATTGTAGCTGTGATTGTACTTCTGGGGTCATGCTAAGGTATAGCACTGGTCTGACTCAGTGGAAGAAATCATGCTGTGGAAATTTGGGCCTAGAGAGTAAGATACAGCTGAAATTTGGGAACCTGAGCCAATAGAGTTTAGTCAGGCCCCAACAGATAAGACACCATGCCATGGTGACTCTAGAACCCAGGATGGTTGTATCCCAGTCTCTGTGAGGCTAGGTGCAGTGGCAGTAAGTACCCCAAAATGGCGATTACAACTGTTGTTTGGGCCTTAGGGGGCAAGAAGCACCACAGCAGGGAGGAGCCAAGAAGGCAGTCTGTAGCCAGCTTTCTGCAGACGCTTCTGTCCAGAAGGAGAGTTAAAGGACAGAAATTTAGCGAGAAAGCCAACAGTTTGGAGCTGAGCAAGAGACAAGGTCGAGGAACGCACATCAACCTTGCTGGAGCGATTTGCAACCCCAAGGATACAAATAAAAGGTACAGAGCACATCACCAAGTGGACGGGAGTCCCCTCCCACAAGAGAACAGCTCGCAGTATACGCCATACCTCCATACAAACAAGCGAGCAGAGTTCAGATGTCCTCCTACTCTACCCCACGGGAGAGACCCTCTAAAAACCGACCTCCTTCCCCTGTGCTGAGGCACTCTCCTGCCAGGCATAAAGCTGTATAAAACTGTATATATTCTCTACCTGCAAGTTGGAACTCCCAGCACTCCCCTCCACTCTCACCCTGAGGTCTGGAGGTCTGTCCCCCACAGAGTCCAGATTCTTGAACACTTTCT
>CAUYON010115560.1:0-25000 GCA_963573935.1 Arctocebus calabarensis | reverse complement strand
GTGTCCATTTTTGTCTTTATTTTGCTATTTTACATCTAATTGTATATGCAAATAAGATTGCAATTCCTGCTTTGTTTTCATTTACCTAAAATATTATTTTCTGACCTTTCACCCTGAGTCTTGTTTTGTCCCTAGAGGTTAAATGTGTGTCCTGAAGATACATAGAGTTGGCTTGTGCTTTTTTTTTTTTTTTTTTTTAATCCCATCAGCCATCCAGTCGGGAATTCAAGCCATTCATATATGCTTCTAGAAAAACAAGTATTTTCTCTTAGAATATTTAATATATTTCACTGTCTTCTTGATTTCAATGTTGCCAATGAAGAACCAGATGTTATTGTTATAGAGGTAATGTTTCTTTTCTTTTTAGTTATTTTGAATTCCTTTTTAAAAATTCTTTAGTGCTCTTTAGTTTTCTTACTATGTGTTTATTTTTGAATTAAAAAAATCTAGGTAGGTATGTTTCATGAATCTTTGTGAAAGGAGAAGAATAGACTCTATTATAAATGGAGTCCCCAAACTACCACATTATTTTTCATTATTTTAATTTTATTGTTTTGAAGTTTTTGGCCAGGGCTGGATTTGAACCCACCAGCTCTGGCATATGGGTCCCATGCCCTACTCCTTTGATAATAGGTGCCACCCTACCACATTTTTTTTTTAAATTCAAAGCTTTTCTACTGAAAACTGCTATCCATGGTAATTTTTCTATACATTTTCTAGTCCTTATTTTTCCTTCTATATATTCTGTACTGATAACTGTATGGTGTCTGAAATGTTCACAACAAACATATAGACACTGAGGATTATGGATTGTGTTTTAAATGTTTTGGATATCTAATGTCTATCAAATCATGGATACATGTTAGATATTTATTATGTTTTTATTGATACATATTTGGCAGTTCTTGATGGTTGGACCAGAATTTATTTTACACTGAAAGAAGTGGCACTATCAATTTTAATCTATTTGTTTGATACTTGGTCTAAACTAGAATAAAAACATGAATGAAATGATGAAGTAAATGATAGCCAGTTCTTAGTGATTAACTACATACTTTCAGGCTTTCACCGTGTGGTCATGGGAATAGAAGAAGTCTTAGGTGGAAGAAATTTCCCTTTGGATTTCTGGAGCCAATTTTTTAGGTAATATATACCCAAAAGTTATAGAAACTATATTTTTGTAGCTGAGATATACTTACTGAAAACTTTCCATCATGCAATTGATTTCGAGTTTATCTATAATGCCCTAGGAAGAAATTGCCCTTCAGTCTCTATATCTTGGATGCCTGGTTCTAGAAACTAATCACAATAAGCTTAGATTGGCTCAATTTCAAATTAGCCATAGACTGGTAGATTCCTACACACCATAAAGATTCTCTAAGTGTTTTTGAAAAAGAAAGCAGACCATATGATATGACTTAAGATGATCTAATCCCCCTATTGCCTGGAAAAATGTTTCCCAAATTGTCAGAAATTTCTTTCTTTTAAATCATTCCTTTGGATTAAGAGTTCTTAAACTAGGCTCCAATGAAATTCTAGTTATTTACAACTCAAATTGAATGTTGGAAATTACCAATTTTATATTTTCTTTCCTTTTTTTTTTTAATTTAATTGTTGTTGAGTACTACTACTTCTCTTTGCCAGAATTAAAATTGTTGGTGCATACTGCTCTGTCTGGAATAGAATAAGGTTTTATTGTCTCACATAATTACACATAACAGACACACTTCTTTCTCTCTCTCTCTCTTTCTGCATTTAAATTTGATAAATGAAAATTTTGGAAGGCCTAAAGAGCATCATTACTGTTAGAACTTTGACCCGCCACACAATGTGGAGTGTATAAAAACAAGCAAACAAAAACCCAACTCTTGTAAAGTCGTTGGTTTACCACAAATGGAAAGTGAAGGTGCTAAAATAAATAACTGCCCCCCCAAATTTCTTCTTATCTGTGATAGACAACTACTGGTGAAAGCTAGTGCATTAAATCATTTGTAAGCATAAATATGTTACTTTACTATTAATTAACCAGATCTGTTATCCACGCTTATCCTGGAAGGGATGTTTTCTCACATGCTAGGATATTATTTTCCGTGATATAAAAGGAAGAAATCCTGTCTAGTTAAGCCTTGTCATTAAGGATAGACTCCTGATAACCATGTTTTAACTTCACGATTATGGCCACATAACAATAACTGGGACATGGTAGAACACCTTTATCCAGGCTGGTCACTTTGATTTTGTCTATCTTGTACATGGATGGAATAACCTGATTTCAACCGCCTTGGGTCCAATATCCTCTTTTTTTAATAGCAAATATATTTTATGTAGCCCCCTTTAGAATTACAAAATGCTTTGGTATTATAACCTGCATGTAATTTTTACAAAGCCCTTTAAGAATTTTCTTCTAAATTCTTTGCTAGTATAACCCACTTGCACATAACTTTGAAAGTACTATGACCTAATTGCAATACAAATGAGAAACAAGGTAAATAAGAGGAAAACATGTTATGATGAGAGTCTGTACATTTCAAAATACAAGTGTTAGGACCCAGGGAATGTAGAGCTATCATTGAAGACTGACTGAGCTATGTTGTGTAAGACATTCAGATTTTATGGGAGGTGTTCTGGGGTAACATATACTTTCTTGAGCTTATCTTGATAAATTTTGGACAAAATGAAGGACAGCATTTCTTTTCATTTACAAAAAGGTTGTATTCCTGAACAAGTCACTGATTGTGCAGAAAATTCATTAACTTTCATAAAAATAGTGCAAAATGGGGTTAGGTCCCAAATACTGTGGTAGACAACGGTTCCACACATTTCTGGGTTTTGGCATCTCAGACTTTCCTTCCATTTGGTAGTAGGGAATCCCTTAAATCACTATGGCACCAAAAATGTCTTTGCAAATTTCCGATATTCATCCAAGGCACAGCGTCACCCCTGATGGTACTTCTTGAATTAGTTAACAACAGAGTAGACCTGTTTTTGAGAATTGCTAGAATTTTAAATGAATATTTGGAAACTAATCTCTTAGACCACCAAGTGCAGTACACAGCTTGGGGCATTATCTGTCAAAGACGATGGGGGCAAACCAAAATGGCGAGAAAGGCTTCCCTTCTTTCTGGAGTCCTGTTGATAGTCCCCTGAAAATCAATCTTGATTCTCAGCCCTCTTCCATTTCCCCCTTCTTCACTCAGGTACTACCTTAGTTTGATTTCTCTCATTTGCAGTTAAAAGGGTCTGTTTTAATACAGTTCCCCTCTTCCCAAATCCTAGGAACTCTGAGATTCTTATATTATCTTTGACTTGCTGGAGTAAATATAATTACTTGCTTATGCAATATTCTAAGAGCTTCTGCCCTATCTGAGTCTAAATGGTCAAGAACCTGGATACTTAATGGCTCCAGTTGTTTCTGTAATCAGAATTTCTCAGTCAATTAGAGTTGGGAGATATATAGCCGGAGTCTGGAGATTGAATGTCTCAATTCTCAGTCTAGTTCCATTGAGCCTCCACTGTAGATAACAGACATCAAGGAAGCTCCCTATTCTATCTGTGATTCATACATTTACTAAAAGAAGATTAGGTAACAGGACGTTTGAAGTAAATTCATGCACTGGTATATAAACATCAGTTTATCCAAAGAGAACTGAAACTGACTTTTGAAATATTACTTTCACATACATTAATTCTTGCAAAAAATTTGTTTTTAGTGTATCATTTAGACTATCTCAAAGAAAGCATTTTTTTCCCCCATGGTATCAAATACAAAGTATATTTGTATACTTGTAAAGTATATTAGTGATGTTTTTTATTCTTGAAATAATTTTCAGATCCATATCTCTTATAAGTATATTGCAAATGCATTGTGAAAACTGTATGTGTGTCTGTTGTAAGAATTATGTTTAACAAATGAATATTTGTTTTACAAATCTCAACAAATTGTTTTTACACTTAATTTTTTTAATCCCCAGCACCTAATAATGTGCTTTGCACACAGCAGGCACTTAAGAAATACTTGCTGAATTAATTTGCCTTTCAGTCAAAGTTTTCTTATTCCAATCTTACTTCTTTTTCCACTTCAAATTCATGATGAGCCATATGTATGCAACTGAAAATGATCTGTGCGCCCAGAACAGATATCTCCTTACTTAAAAAGTATTCATTTTAGATGAGATGGGTAATATAGGGTGTCGATAAAATTGTTGTCTATTTTAAATTGCACACAAACTTTAGGGACACCTGATAGTCAGCATTGAGGTAAACATATTATCTCTTTAGGGTTCTAAAATCACTTGCATTATTGTATAATAAAATTAATGGGATATGAAGTGGGATTTTACTCTTCCTGGGGGTAAAATGCCCACAATGGTCTGACAGTCATAAAAAAGAAAAATGCATCTTTCCCAGATGATCCTTCTATTGAATTTGTTATTTCTGATTTTGGGTAGTACATAATAAGAAATAAATGATAGCATATAAAAGTAGAAGCTGCAGTTGATACACATGATATATAAGTTTACAGATTGGGTATTTAAAGTGAGAACAGACAATCAGGATTGTTAGCTTGCATTTTGTCTCAATCACACACTCCAATATGTCTACATAAAATATATCGAAACAAAACACAAGATACAGTTAAGGAAAATAGTATCATGACAGTAACCCACATGTAGTATCCCTGAGTTAAATTCATAGCATATTAGACTCTTAAAAGAAATGAATTTAAATAATGAGTCAACAAATAAAGATATTATGATGATAGCCACCCACTAGCTAAGTGTCTTGCATAAAAGGACTCCATATATAGTTACTTAACAGAGTTTAATTTGAGTAGAAAACATCTTTCCCTTCCTAATCATGGAGAACGTGGAGCAAAATGAGTTGCAGTCTGCTCATCGAAGGAGAAAACGAATGCCATCTAATAGTCTTTGAGAAGCCAATTATAGCACACGTTCTCTCTTTGCTGAGTTTTGGAATCACGTACACATGGATTCATTTCCTGCTCCACTTGTGAGCTGTGTAACCTTGGGCGAGTTATTTAACTTGACCAAATGTCAGTTCCTTCAAATGGTGAAATAGAATCAATCATTCCATTTCATTCTCTTAATAATTGTCTTGCCTACAGACTGAGGAAATGAAATAGTTCTGTTGGTATCGTCACCAATGTTTGACACAGAGTCATTCAGCCATATATCAACTATTTCATTATTGATAATATGATATTCACAAGCACTGGTGAGAATGAATGAAACGTGATTACGATGTAGAAATAAAAAAAAATTATGTTCATCTGAATAAAATCGCAGGTTCACCCTAGGAAGGGAAACTGATGAACTGGTTGTCTGGAACAATAGGTGCAGAAGATCAGGGTAAAAAATTCTGTCCTGGGATGAGACTTGAGTTTTAGATTCAGTGTTAGAACTAAATGTAAGTGCTTGAGTTTAATAATATCAAAAGCTCTCTAAAGGTTGTTAACTGCCTAAAGGCAGCTTTTAATTTTAAATACCGGGGAGAAGTCAATCAGCCTCCACCTAAAAATATGCATTGGAATGTGTTTTGCATGCATTAAAACCCGATTTCACATCTCACCAAGTTTAACTACTTTTTTGCTCAACTAGTGTCAGATTCTGGGTATTTTATTTATTTATGATGGGCCCATGGCTGTTTAACTCATGTAAGACTCTATTAAATTACTATTCCATCTATTTGTGTGCATGCTTTTAGAAACGTTGATTGCTTGAGATATTTTCAAATATAAAGTATTTTCTTAAAAACAGCTAAGAAAAGTCATACACCAAAAATAAGTTTCCCCTTAACTCATAAACAGGAAAAATCTAATCCAGTGGAAGAGCAGTTTTATTAAAATAAATTTATATTACATAGCACATGAGCTATTTTGCATAGAATTTATGGCAATGCATGTTTACTGAATTAAAATTAAAAGGACACATTTCATTGTTCTGATAACACAGTTCTCCTCAGTACACAAAGCCTTTGTTTGAGTCTTAGTGCAGTTCTTTGCTTTGCTTGAACACTTTATAGAGGAGAATTTCATCTTTTAATTTGTATAAATAGATTGGCCAGTTTCTTTGTCAATGCTGATATTTCAAAAATGCTAAGTGGAAAATTGAATGCCTGCAAATCAGGACAATAGGAGAAGGTGTATTGATACTGTTCTTTTCCACATTTTTCAGTATGGGGACTGGGCAATGGAAGACAAGAATCTTGGTTATAGCCTTTCTTGTATCGGTGAAATTCAGGACTACTCAGAGTCCAGCCTTCCGGTTATGAAACTCAAACCAAAAGTACCACTGAAATCTCATTAAATGCTATTTTCGATAGTTCAATTCCAACCTCTACTTTTGGGGTTAATATTGGCTGTTGTAATGTTTACTTTTTGATCCTGTCAGTTTTGTAAAGAATATAAACACACAAGCAGAACATGGTGCCTGAAGGGTCAAGAGAATGTATCCGTTCTCTTAAGAGATTGTCTTCAGGCTGGTGATAAGATCATTTACCTTTTGCTCCTCTGTCCTCCTCTGGTTCCCTGTGCAGATGGAACCATGGCCAGACACGTTTCTACAACTTTACTACAGCCTGGCATAAAAAAAAGAAATAGTTCAAGACAAGATGAATTTTATTCTCTCCAAATTCTAGTTCTGTTTGCAACTGTTTCTATTCCACCTGCAACCACTATAACTGGATTTCATGCCTGTATTTTTAAAAAAACAATGCTTGACATTTAGAAGATGCAATTCTGGGAATGTAAAGTCACCTGCTTGTTTTAATATTTTCTTTAACAATGAGCTGATAATAGTCCTGATTTCTGTATAATTCTGTTGACAATTTTCTGAGAATTTTTTGTATTTATAATGACTTGTTTAGCCTTTGCTGTGTTTAATATCCTTTTGGAAATTTTTGGAATGAACTAAAGTAGGATACACGACATCTTTTTTTTTCTTGAAGCTGAACATGCCTTTGTTTTCAACCTTATTCCCAGGGGATGAGACTAGTGGTTCTGGCGGATGTTAATGGTAATGGACAGCTGATGGGGCCGTACATGAGACATTCTGGACCTTGCTCTGGTGCATCAGCTCCATTTCCCCCTAAACGATAAGCGGTTATTAAGGGTGCAATCTCAAGGCCATTAACAAGCATGTACTTCCAATATTCACACAGAATAAGTGGCATTCCAGAAGTTTGTATTTCTATTTTTGGATGAAAGTTTGTGCTACTTCGTCACCATCTCGGTTTTCACATAGACCCCAAGGAATTTTTCTTTGAAAAGTGTGTTTCATCAGTTATCAATGAAAGTGCATGTGGGTTCTTCACAGGTGACAGTAATTGATTACTATTTCAGAGCTTGCCCCAAACTGATCAATTTGGTGGGGTCAGACTGCTGTAGCCAAAGTTTCCTTTCAACTTGTCTTGGTGATAAAGTTTTGTAATTTGGACGAGGAGCGCTTACAGTTACTTCTCTTGTGAAAAATAAAACCCACAGCAACCCTATAAGGTCATCTCACATCCAGTTAATGGGTTGTCATCATTGTGAGCTAAGTCAATTGCGTGGTTGACCTCATGCAACTACAAATACCTACAGACATTGCTAGATGGTCAGATAAGGCTGTAACTGTGTGCCACACAGAAACCTGAAATCAAGACCTCCCCCAAAGCAACCAAACAATGCCCGTAAAAATACCAAGTTCAGCAAGTATTTGATTGTGTTCTATTCAGAAAATGGAATTTTCCTGAAACTTTAAATGTTTCTTCTTGGGGCTACCAACTATAGTGCATTTTAGGAATAACTTTTTATAGGCCACCTACGTAGAACTACTTTTATAAAGTAGAAAGTACTATACAAATGCAAAGCATTCATATTAATATCCTGAAGAGCAAGAATGATCTTAATTGTAACTCTGGTGTATGTAGTTCAATGTCACAAGATGCTACAATCTACTTCAGTTAACTAAGAGGCTTATAAACTAATTTCTTACACTGTTTTACATATTCAGCAATCTACATTGTCATTACTTAAAGATGAAAAGAGGAGTTATTTCAAGCTTAAATGTTAAAAGATGCAAGCTAACATGCTCGTTTAATTAAAGAAGCATGCAGATGAGCGTGTGGGAAGAACAGCAACCTTAACATTGTGTTTTATATATCATCGGATCCTCCGCTAGTTTTCATCATAGTCTCATTATCTGCAAGTTCTCTTTTGTTTCTCAGAGAACACCTGCTCTTCCTTTCTTATTGAGCTGGCTATTTTCATTTGCTCTTAGTAACATCTCCGAAGGCCAATTACCAAATTATGTTCTTAAAATTGCTCCTTCAGCAGCCTTGAGAAACAACTCTCTTGGAAAGGGAAAGGCAAGTCAAAGTGCCCCAAATTTGTGTCTGAGGTTCCTTAAATATGACCTCTCTGGGGAATATGTCACCTTTAGGAAAATAAATTATAATGTGAGCTCTCCACTCTTCAGGGAACTGCCTGAGATTGCACGGGAAGATGTGCGTGTCTGGCATGACCAAATATTCTAACAGACCTAAGAAGCAGTTAGAAACTGGGAGACTTGACCTCTTTCGTGTTTACATGGATGGAGCTGGAACATATTCTTCTTAGCAAAGTATCTCAAAAATGGAAGAAAAAGTATCCAATGTGCTCAGCCCTACTATGAAGCTAATTTATAGCTTTCATATGAAAGCTATAACCCAATTATAGCACAAGAATATGGGGAAAGGGGCAAGGGAGGGGGGAGGATGGGTGGAAGGAGGGAAATTGGTGGGGCCACACCTATGGTGCATCTTAGAAGGGTACAGGTGAAACTTACTAAATGCAAAATACAAATGTCTTCATACAATAACTAAGAAAATGCCATGAAGGGTATGTTAAACAGTTTGATGATAATGTTTCAGATTGTATATGAAACCAGCACATTGTGCCCCTTGATTGCACTAATGTACTCAGCTATGAGTTCAACTCTTTTCCAAGACGGCCTGCCTTGCCTGTTTAGAACTGTCACACAATGGCTCACTTCCCCTCCTCTCCCTTTTCCTGTTGGCTCTGCCTTCATCTCTGAATCCTCTGGACTTCCCTTCCTAAGTCCCCGACATTCCTGAGATAAGCATGCACAGCCTTTAAGTTTCTCCTTCCTTCTCTAACTCAAAAACAAATGTTATCCTTAGAGGGCCGTTGACTTCATCTTCTTTTAAGTTTTCCTGCTAGGAATGCAGCCCCTGCCTGGCCTCACCTCAAGCAGCAGCAAAGCACATCTTCAGATTGACTGGTAGCGGGGCCCTCGCATGGCTTTTCCTTTTAGCTAAGAGGGACCTTATGAATAACTTCAGCTCCTTAAGGATACCGAGAAAAACAGGCTAGTGTGATCAGGGCTGCTCCGACCTCTCTGTCAAGGCCTCGTTCTGGTGCTGAGAATTCCTGTAACTGAGAAACCCTTAAAGACAGAGAGACTACTTATCTTCATTCCAAAACCTGAAGCCAGTAGGGTTCTGGAAGAGGCAGCATCTTGGAATGTGGGTGAGAGTGAGACGAGTGGGTTAGTTAAGATTACACACCCAGCTCCTCACATTAAGCCCCTAAAGCTCCATGAATGGGATAAGTCAGCAAGATTGAACTGTAAACAGCACTGAAAGGGGGCCTGTCATGCTTTCAAGGGGTTGGGTGGATAAGTGATCCACAACCAACAGTGGTGTTTGGAGGGCTACATTAGGATTACTAGGTGAGTCTGATGAAATGTGGTTTCCCTGGCACTCTCTCTGTATGTTTTGATTTGATAGATCTGGGGTAGGGAACAGTAATGTAGGACAGGGGTCTGCAGACGAAGTCCAGGCATGCCAAACATGGTCTGCTGCCTGTTTTTATATGATCACTTGAAATAAGAAGGGTTTCGACATTTTAAACTGGATGGAAAAATCAAAAGAAGGAGGAGAAGGAAAAGAATGATATAAAGTTCAAACTTCAAAGTCATTGGCGCCTAACCTAACGTGCATTCATTTGGGTATTGTCTACTGCTACTTGGTGAGTAGAGCAGTTGTAACAGAAACTATGTGGCCCATAAAGTTGAAAGACTATTTTGTTTAACAGAAAAAGTTTGCCAACCCCAAATCCAAGGCCTTGCAATGCAAAGTGTGGTTTGAGAACCAGCCTCCCCCACTGGGAGCTTTATAGAAATGTAGAATCTTGAACACCCTCGCAGACCTAGGAAATCCGAACCTACCTTTTAACAGGATCCACAGGTGTCTGGGACTGCTGCTCCCCCATTATGAGGCTCAGCTCAGGACTTATGCCAAAGGTCCAGGCCAGCATGCTGTAACGAGCATGGTTGACTATACTGTGAATTTACTTGACACATAGCTGGGCGTCTCATGCTGTCGGTTTGAGACTTGGTAACATCCTGTTATCTTAGAGCCTTTGAAAAATTGGCCCCTGTTTTGCTCTTACCGATTCTCGGCTGATACTCAGTGTCCCAATCTGAGGCTGGGGGTGGACTGGCCCCTGATACTTGCTGGCAGACCTCATCGATGCTGCCTGGATTTTTGAGCAACAGGCTCTGGTCTCTCCAGATCTGCTGCCCTGCCATGATACTCCTGCACGATATCGCCTGCAGCCCCCGCACAGCTTCCTATTCCCTTTCTTGAAGCATCACTTTTCAGAGAGGCTCATAGATAGTGGGGATGCATTGTAATGAGTTCGGAAAGTGCTAGAATAAGTAGGTTTCCCTATGGAAGGATTGCTCAAGGTCATTGGCATGCTAATGTACTTTGTTAATCTGTGAGAGAGGAGTAGTGAGGACCACAGAATCTCAAAGTGTGATCTGCAGATAAGCAGTAACAGCAGGAGCATCACCCAGGAACTTATTAGATACACATGTATACACATCCTCAGGTCACACTCCAGAGCTACTGAATCAAAACCTGGGCATTGAGGAAGCTGGGCTTGGCATTCTGTTTTCACCGACTCTCCGAGTGATTCTAATACACACTTGATGAGAACTACTGGCGTGGACATTTCCAAATTTTTTCCAAGCATCTGATCAGATTAGTGCTTCACAATTGCTGTTTTTAATGAAAACTGTGCTTTTGGCTTCAGGATAGGACATTTGGGAACACGACATTGAATTTCTTGAAGCATTTGCTGGTGGCAGTGACCACTGCAGGCTTGGGGCAGGGAGGAGGGTAGTTGGGGAAGAAAAATAACAACCTCTGGGTAGTGTCATCTGTCCCACATCTGTCCCCCTAGGCAATTATGTTCACATTTGATTAGAGGAAGTTTCCTTCAGTTGAAAGCCACCAGCTTTTGGCTGTTGCAAACATGTGTTCTTTAAAGTGTGTTTTTGTGTATTAAAATGTGAATAAAACTGAGCTTTTTCTCTCTCCCCCTCTGTATGTTGCCTTCTTTCACAGTACTTTTCTCTGCAAAATTTCCTCAACCAAATCCCAAACCCATCTTTCCAGGCCAGGGAAGTCCAGATGGCTTTCACTGGTGCCCTAGCTCATAACGAGTGACCCTCTAGTCCTTAAGAAAATCTCAAGATGCACTCAGGTCAGGCTCTGCTCTCCAGACAGTGGCTCTCAGCACAAGGTGGCTGTCCCTTCCTTCTCAAAGGCAGTGCATTCTCGCTTATCCTAGAACCTCTTCCTTTGACATTCTGTATCCCGGCCAGTGGTGTCTCAGCTTTGGGACTGTATGTGAACACTTTTCATATGAAACATGACATTGAATTTGTAACTGCTGTATTGTTACTTAGTTTGTATTGTTACTTAATGTGAAAGTCCCAGTAACAGTGAGGCTTGAGGGTGAGGTGGGAGGAACCACAGTTATTTTACTTCCTCCACGGGTTGGCTGTTGAGGATAACAGAGGAGAGTGAGGGATGAGAAAGCCATGCAGATCTTGAAGAGACGACTGATGACTTCTATTTCTATACTTCTTTGGGGGCAGAAAGTAGAACTCTTATAGTTTACTTTTCTTAGCTCAGTGCTCTAAATACACATATCTTTCTACACATATCTTTCAAATGGACTGTTTGATAGTGCAGATGAGCTGAAACTGTCCTTTGATAAATGTTTTTGAAAATTATAAATGTTTCTCTGTCCTCCTCTGCAGGTTACCTGTTCATTTTTTTAATTAAATCATAAACACATAGATCATGTATGGATTAATGCATTTATGGGGTATAGTATGCTGATTTCATATAGAATTAAGAATACTTACATCACACTGGTTAATATAGACCTCATCTCGTTTACTTATTATATTAAGACATTTATACTCCATGCTAATAGATCTGACATGTACCTTTGCATTTGCATTATGTATAGGTGTGATCCCACCATTCACCCTACCTCAATCTGACCCCCCTCTTCCACTCCTATCCCTCCCTCTTCCCTCCTTCATCTTGGGCCATAGTTGTGATCTATTCTTTATACGAAAGTGTGAGTGGTTGTAAATTGGTTTCATAATAGTGCTGAGTACGCTGGATATTTTTTCTTCCATTCTTGAGATACTTTACTAAGTAGGATATGTTCCAGCTCCATCTATGTAAACGTAAAAGAGGTAAAGTTTCCATCTTTTTTTAAGGCTGTATCATATTCTATGGTGTACATATACCACAATTTATTAATCCACTCATGGGTCGATGGGCACTTGGGCTTCTTCCATGACGTGGCTATTATGAATTGAGCTGCAATGAACAATCTGGTGCAAATATCTTTGTTGTAAAGTGATTTTTGGTCTTTTAGATATACTCCTAATAGAGGAATTACAGGATCAAATGGCAGGTCTACTTTTAGATCCCTGAGTATTCTCTATACTTCTTCCAAAAGGGATGTATTAGTTTGCACTCCCACCAGCAGTGCAGAAGTGTTCCCTTTTCTCCACATCCATGCTAATATCTGTAGTTTTGGGATTTTGTTATGTGAGCCACTCTTATGAGAGTTAGATGATATCTCAAAGTGGTTTTGATTTGAATTTCTCTGATGATAAAGATGATGAGCATTTTTTCATGTGTCTGTAGGCCATACGCCTCTCATCTTCAGAGAAGCTTCTGTTCAAGTCCCTTGCCCACAATGAAATGGGATTACTTGTTCTTTTCTTATTAATAAGTTTGAGTTCTCTGTGCATTCTGGTTATCAAATCTTTGTCAGAAGCATAACCTGCAAATATCCTCTCTCATTATGAGGGCTGTCTGCTTGCTTTACTTACTGTGTTCTTGGCTATGCAGAAGTTTTTAGATTGATCAGATGCTAGTAATGTATTTTTGGTGTTGCTTCAATTGCCTGGGGGCTCCTCCTCATAGAATATTCCCACGGGATGTCTTCAAGTGTTTCTCCTGCACTCCAAGAATCTTTATATCCTTATTCCTCAAGGAATACTATAAAAACCTTATTCTCAGAAATATCAAAATCTGAAAGAAATTGACCAATACTTGGAAGTATGCCAACTTCCTAGACTTAATCAGAAATAACTGGAAATGCTGAACAGACCTATATCAAGTACTGAAATAGAATCAACTATACAAAATCTCCCAAAAAGGAAGAGTCCGGGACCAGATGGCTTCACATCAAAATCCTACCAAACCTTTAAAGAGGAACTAGTACCTATATTACTTAACCTTTTCCAAAACATCGAAAAAGAAGGAATACTTCCCAACATATTCTATAAAGCAAATATCGCCCTGATCCACAACAAGAAGAGAAAACTATAGACCAATGTCTTTAATGAACATAGATGCAAAAATATTCAATAAGATCCTAGCAAACAGAATCCAGGAACACATCAAATGAATTATATACCATGACCAAGTGGGTTTTATCCCGGGTCTCAAGGTTGGTTAAATATACGTAAATCTATAAGTATAATACATCACATAAACAAACTAAAAAACAAAGACCATATGATGCAGAAAAAGCTTTTGACAATATCCAACCTTTTCTTAAGTGTTCTGATCATGAAAGGGTGCTAGATATTGATCAGAGCACTTAAGAAAATTGGTATAAAAGGGACTTTTCTTAAAGTGATAGAGGCCATCTACGGCAAACCCACAGCCAATATCATATTGAATGGTGTAAAATTGAAAACATTTTCACTCACATCAGGAACCAGGCAAGGTTGTCCACTGTCTCCACTGCTTTTCAGCATTGTAATGGAAGTCTTAGCCATCGCAATCAGGCAATAGAAGGTGATCAGGTATGCAAATAGGGTCAGAGGAGATCAAACTTTCACTCTTTGCAGATAATATGATTTTATACCTAGAAAACCTCAGGGACTCAATCACAAAACTCTTAGAAGTAATCAAGGAATACAGTAGCGTCTCAGGATACAAAATCAATACTCACAAATCAGTAGCTTTTATATATATCAATAATAGTCAAGCCAAAAAAATAGTCAAGGACTCTATTCCCTTTACAGTTGTGCCAAAGAAGATGAAATACTTGGGAATTTACCTAACAAAGGATGTGAAAGATCTCTATAAAGAGAATTATGAAACTCTGAGAAAAGAAATAGCTGAAAAAGTTAACAAATGAGAAAACATACCATGCTCATGGCTAGGAAGAATCAACGTTGTTAAAATGTCCATATTACCCAAAGCAATTTACAAATTTAATGCAATCCCCATTGAAGCACTACTGTCATACTTTAAAGATCTGGAAAAAAATGGTACTTTGTTTTATATGGAACCAGAAAAAACCTTGAATAACCAAGGTTGCCTGTTCATTATGAAAATAATCTGAGGCCAGCCCAAAGCCAGGCTCAACAAATGCCAGCTCTTATTCCCACCAAACTCTGGAGACCGATAGTCCCATAAATGCATTAATGCATATATGATCTATGTATTTATGATTTAATAAAAAGAGAAAGAAAAAATATCCACAGAGATACATGTGAACAGACTATAAATGGGTTTAAGAAAGTTCTGCAACTTACTTTCTTCACTGACAAAAGGTATCTTTGTGAAATTTTCATGCCATTACCAGGCCCCTAGGGGGTATTTGGAAACATGTGGTGGTGATTGTGGTTGTCACAGTGATGGAGAAGGGGCCCTTCTGGCATTTAGTGGGCCCAGGCTAGGGGTGGTAAACAGCTTTTAATGTGTAGGGCCCTGTCAAAATGCCCATAGCGCCCACATTGAGAAACACTGTTTTAAGTGTTTGCAGAGTGTTCTGCTGGGCAGGTGTTCATATTATTCCTTTATTAAAAGGATTTGTTCTGTAAATTTTGGACTCAGTCAAAAGGCCACACTTCAGGACCCGGAAATCTATAGGTTCCCTTCCCCTGCAGGGGGATCTTCTGAAAAGGTCTTGCTGCAGCTTTGCTTCCTTCCTGGGATTTTCCCTGTGGCTCAGTTGACCTCTTACAGGGGACAGTTAAGCCTTTTTGGAGGATGATATGTCACATGGTAAATTGCTTTGGTTCTGCTGCCTGTTTTTACTTTAAAGGCTAGCCCTCTTTTCATCTCTGTGTTAAATGGGGACCATCGGACTCCAGAGTTTGGTGGGAACAAGAGCTGGCATTTGTTGAGCCTGGCTTTGGGCTGGCCTCAGATTATAGTGCCTGTATTTTTCCTGCTTCTCTTCTCTGCCAGCTCTAGGGAATGGGCAGGGACTGACTTTGGCCATTTATAATATTAAACAATAGAAGGAGACTAAATTGGAGAAAATATTATTTTTCCCTTGGACTAGAGTAATGCCTTCATTTATAAAGTTATCCTTTTAACTCTGTTGGCTCTGTAAAAAATAGGGACACAAATATCACTTCACAAACCACAGGACGTCTCAATTGTCTTGGCTGATTGAAGGCAGGGTGCCTGGGGACTGAGTGCCATGGACTTTGCCTGGAGTCTTCCTTTTGGGGTCCTGTGCAACACTGTCTCCAGTGAAGCAGCTGTAGAAGCAAGGCTGTCTCGGGGAAAGCCCATATTTGGCAGGGATGACTCTCTCACCAGCCACCTACTGCAATGTCTGGATGAAATTAAGTTAAAATGAACATTAAAAAGTAGGCTTAAGGGGAAAGAAGTCACATAAGGGCGGTATTTGGGTACAAGAGAGGAAAAGTCCTCAGTAGAATGGAGCTGCAGTTGTCCCCAGCAGTGAGCCACAGCAGGGGCCCAGCCAGCCCTCTTTGTCTTTCTCTACTTTCTCTCTTCTCCAATTCATTGCTGTGCTTCCTGGGATCACCTTCCAAATGGACCACTTGGGCCTTATCTTAGAGCCTGCTTTTGAGGGAACTCATGCAGACAACAGCTAAGCTGGAACTTCACCCCAGATTTTGGTTTCGGACCCAAAGTTCTTTCTGCTGGCTGAGAGCTGTGGCTCACGCCTGTAATCCTAGAACTCTGGGAGACCAAGATGGGTGGATTGCTAGAGCTCACAAGTTTGAGACCAGCCTGAGCAAAAAAGTGAGACCCCCATCTGTACTAAAAATGGAAAAACTGAGGCAAGAGGATCACTTGAGCCCAAGAGATGGAGGTTGCTGTGAGCTATGACACCACAGCACTCTAGGTGACAGCTTGAGACTTTGTCTCAACAAACAAACAAAAAAACAAAGTTTGTTCTGCTGAATTGATTCCTGAACAGAGCTCTCTAGGTCAGTGAGTGGATTGTAGGACTGTAATGGGGGCTTCTGTGATGGAAGCTTGGGGATTATTTCACTTCTCTATTGCTGTGTAAGAAAACACCCTAAAACTTAGTGACTTAAATCATCAACAATCATTTCATTGCTCATGATGCTACAGTTTGGGCAGGGCTCAGGGGGACAGATCATCTCGGGTCCACGTGTTATTTGCTGGGGGGCTGGAGGATGTAAGTTGGCTCCCCACACCTGTCTGGCCCTTTATCTGGGATGGCTGGGATGGCCAGCCTCTCTCTCTGCCTCTCTGCATTTTCCCATTCTCTAGCTCTTCTCTATCTCTCCATCTTGTCTTTCTCTCCAGAAAGGTAAATGGACTTCTTTGCATGAAGCTGGCTTTCCAGTGAATGAAAGCCAATACTGCCAGGACACCTACGGCATTGGTCTAGAACCATCACAACATCACTTCGGTTCCATGCTACCAAGGCAAACCAAAGGCAGGTCCAGATTTGGGGTGATGGTGGTAGTGGATAGATTCCTTCCTCTTAGTGGGAGAAGTGTTATGCATGTGCAAGGTGGGAGGAATTGTTGGTGGTTGACTTTGCAGGCAATTCACTACAGGGCTGTTTGGGAGGGCATATTAAAGAGGGGAGTTTTGGGTGGCACCTGTGGCTCAAAGGAAAGGCTGCCCGCCCTCCCATATAATGGAGGTGGTGGGTTCAAACCCAGCCCTGGCCAAAAACTGCAAAAATAAATAAATAAATAAAGAGGGGAGTTCCATTTTCCAGGATGTTTACTTGGTACATTGCGATTAAATGCTGGACCTCAATTTAGCTAGCCCAGTGTATTAGGCTATTTAGCTACAGAATGTGGCATGTCCAGATTCATTGAAAATCCATAGAACTGAGCAAATCTGTAGCCCCGGGAATATCCAAGGTTCATTTCCCAGTGCTTGCTGGTACTAGCACCACCTCCGTCCCCCATACCCCCTGAGTTCTCTCTCTTCCTTTCATCAAAGGCAAAGAGTTTATTACACAAATTAACTCAAAATAGATCATAGACCCAAATATAAAATCTATAACTATAAAACTTCTTTATAATAGCATAGAAGAAAATCTTTCTGAGCTTGAATTATGCAACAATTTCTTATGTATGAAACCAAAAGTATGACCTATAAAAAGTATAATGGATAAATTGTACTTCACTCAAATTAAAATTTTCTGTTCTTTCAGTGGCACTATTAAGTGACTGAAAAGACAAATATATAAAGAATTCTCTAAACTCAATAACAAGAAAACGAGTAACTCAATTTTTAAAATGGGCACAATATTTGAACAGACACTTAAACCGAAGAAGATTTGTGAAAAGATGCTCAAAATCATTATCCACTTGCTAACTGGATGAACCCAACCAACTTGACATCTGCTTTTACCTGCCAAATGTGCACAAAGCCACCTGCTGTCTTAGGGAAGTGATTTGTAATGTACAGTGCAATACAAGGTATGGTTATACCTCCCACAAGACAACTTGGACACATTTCTACTTCTGGGAGAGGGCTGACTAGCCATTTTCTCTGTCTCACACTACACATTATGTGACAGACACCCACAAATTGCTAACCATGACTGTTAAATAACCACTGGCCACTAGCAATTTGAGACACATCATTTACTGTAAGCTCAAGTGGACGTGGGTGTCTCCTACCATCCTTTTCCAAGCCAGTCTGGTTTTTAGGGCTCCCTAAAAAATTTCCCACTGCCTACTTGGTCTGCCCTCAAGTTCTCTGATGTCTTTTCATTTCAAGGAACTTGCATCATTTGAGCCCCATAACAAAGGCCTTTAGTGATCCTTGGTACTATTGATAGTGTAAGAGATTTACTTTGACCTTCAATATTTTTTTGAATTCATTTGTAATCAATGGTAAAGTTTGAAATGTGTCATTTTGTATTATCATATATTCTTTGTTTTCTGGGATCTCCTGTTAAATTCAATGCTGAGTGCTTAATAAGGATACTGATTATGTGAGAAGTAACAGAACATTTTTCATCCAGTTTCTAAATTTGGAAATAGAAGCTTGGATGAACAGCTGCAGTGTCCCAAATAATTTTCCATTTTTGTGAATCCCAACAGCCCCTCTTCATAGATTTTACATTCCTAAAATTCCTGGAATTCAAAAAAAAAAAACAAAACTGTGAGAAGAACACACAGGGTTTTAAGAAACATCTTTATACTTTAGGTATCCTTGCTACATAATAAACGCTATGAATTGCCTTTGTACCTTTGTCAAAAATTAGTGGGTAATTTGTGTACAGATGTGTTTCTGGGTTATTTATTCTGATCTATCCATCTGTATGTTTATTTCTTCACCAGTACCAATATTTCCTGGATTCCTGTAGCTTTGTAATATATCTTTAAACTGACTAGTGTGGTTTCTCCAACTTTATTATGATTTTCTAAAATTGTTTTGGCCGTAAATCCTATAAAAATTGTAAAATCAGCTTATCTATATCTACAACTTGCTCATATTCTGATTTGTATTATGTTTTACCTATTGATCAATTTAGGGAGACCTGACATCTTTAATATTTGAATCCTCCAATCTTTGAAATACTGTATCTCTCCATTTATTTAGATCTTATTTGATTTTTTTCATAAGCATTTTGTAATTTTCAATATACATGTTTTGTTAAATTTATAACTAAGTAAGCCGAGTACGGTGCTCACACCTGTAATCCTAGCACTCTGGGAGGCCAAGGTGGGTGGATTGTT
Source organism: Arctocebus calabarensis (assembly GCA_963573935.1). Classification (NCBI taxonomy): domain Eukaryota; kingdom Metazoa; phylum Chordata; class Mammalia; order Primates; family Lorisidae; genus Arctocebus; species Arctocebus calabarensis. The sequence goes on along the minus strand of CAUYON010115560.1, from coordinate 5,654 downwards.
TGAGCTCACAGGTTCGAGACTAACCTGAGCAAGAACGAGACCCTGTCTCTAAAAAAAAGCCAGGAATTGTGGCAGGCACCTGTAGTCCCAGCTGCTCGGGAGGCTGAGGCAAGAGAATTCCTTGAGCCCAAGAGTTTGAGGTTGCTGTGAGCTATGATGCCACAGCAATCTACTGAGGGCAACAAAGTGAGATTCTGTCTCAAAAAATAAAAAAAAATAAATTTATAATTATTTCATTTTCTGGAGCTACAGGAAATATCTTTTTTCTTATTTAATTTAATTTAATTATTTATTTGAGACAGAGCCTCAAGCTGTCACCCTGGGTAGAGTGCTGTGACATCACAGCTCACAGCAACCTCCAATTCCTGGGCTCAAGTGAGTTTCCTGCCTCTGCCTCCCAAGTAGCTGGGACTACAGGCGCCCACCACAATGCCTGGCCATTAGGAAATATCTTTTTTCTTTTGATTTCACTCTCTAAAGTTTGTTGCCAGCATATAGAAATACAGTTGATTTTTGTGTTTTGACTTTGTATCTTGTGATCTTGCTAACCTCAGGTGTTATTTTGTAGAATCTTGGAAATTTTCTGCATAGATGATAATGGCATCTGTGAATAGGGACAGGTTTATTTGTTCCTTTCTGACCTTAATGTATTTTATTTCTTCTCATCTTATCTGGCTAGGACTACCAGTATAATTCTGAATAGGAATAGTGAGAGTGGACATCATTGCATTACTCCCAGTCTGAGGGGAAAAACACCTCAGTCTTTCACTGTAAAGTCTGATGTTAATTGTAGGCTTTCTGTAGATCCCCTTATCAGATTGAGGAAGTTCATTTCTCTTCAGAGTTTGCTGTGACTTTTTACCATGAATGGAAGTTAAATTTTGTCAAATACTTTTTCTGTATCAATTGATACAGTCGTATGGATCTTCTTCTTCTCTTCCACCTCCTCCTCTTCTTGTTCTTGTTCTTCTTCTTCTTTTTTTTTTTTTTTTTTTTTTTGATGCAGAGTTTTACTCACTTGCCCTGGGTAGAGTGCCATGGCATCACAGCTCACAGCAGCCTCAAACTTTGGGCTCAAGCTATTTTCTTGCCTCCATCTCCCAAGTAGCTGGGACTACAGACACCTGCCATGATGCCTGGCTAGTTTTTCTATTTTTAGTAGAGATGGGGCTTCACTCTTGCTCAGGCTGGTCTCGAGCTCCTGAGCTCAAGCAGTCCACCTGTCTTGGCCTCCCAGAGTGCTAAGATTACAGGTGTGAAACACTGCACCTGGCCTAGACCTTCTTCTTGTGTCTGTTAATGTTGTGGGTTACGTTGATTGATTGCATTTTTAATTTTAAGCATATAAAGCCAGCCTCACATTCTCAGGATATATACCACTTGGTGTTGATATATTATTCTTTTTATGCATCTCTGGGTTTATTTGGTAATATTTTATTGAGGAATTTTGCATCTGTGTTCATGATGGCTATTGTCCTATAGTTTTATTTTTATGTAATTTTTGTCTGGCTTTGGCATCAGAGTAATTCTGGCCTTGTAAAATGAGTTGGGACATGTTCTTTCCACTTCTATTTTGTAGAAGTGATTCTGTAGAATTGCTGTTATTTATTCTTTAAATATTTGGTAGAAGTTCACTAATGAAATCATCTGGGCCTGGAGATTTCTTTTTAGCAAAATTATCTTTTTCATCTTGGGTGAGTTTGGTAGTTTCTCCATTATCCGAAAGCATTGTTGGTTTCTCTATTCTCTCTAAAGCATTAGAAGCCCCCTTTCCCACTCTTAGAGCCAGCGCTGAAGGGCTTCTCCTTGAATTCCTTCTATACCCAGTGTCTAATTCTGTGGTTAGGCTAACTTGAGTCTAGCTTAGAGGATAGTGGAGGAAAAACGCAGAAGGTCACCAGCAATTCAGTGGTAGGTCAAATTCTGTCTTCTCCAACCTTCCCACTAATGTTTACTTTTCAGAGTCATCAAATAGCTGGTCAATGCACTTTGCTTAGGTTTTTCACCTGCATTCAGTAGGAAAGACAGGGTGGAATATGATTACTTCATTTTACCCAGAATTGAGATCTTGTGACCTGTTTTTTATTGTTACATTATCCTTTTCATGGTAGTCAAATAGGTGACTTCCTTTCTCCTTCCTTTTTACTTTCACTCATTTGTTCTTTCTTTTTTTTCTTTCTTTCCTACTTTTCCTGGGCCATGGTGCTAAGATTACTGTTAGAACATGGTAAATAACTTTTGACTTTATTGCAGATATGAAAAGCCTTTTGCATGAGGTTTTATAAATATTTAGAGAAATGATTGTAAACTGCATCATTGGAAAGGTTTCTAAGCCTTTCTGCTTTTCAAAAATGTATCTACTAGGATGAAAAAAGAAACAATCACAATCTAAAAAGTGGGAAATAGTGATCTTATGGAGTCACTTTGAAAATTCAAAAGGGTACTGTACCTATATCTGGTATGTGTTCCTTTAAGTAAACCCTTTCCTATCCAAAGCCTTTTGAAAAATGACGTAATGCCAGTAATTAAATATTAATAATGAAAGAAATGTAACCATGTAGAATGATTGTGAATTAAGTGCTTTATATATGTGGTTTTAATGTCCTCCCTACAATTCATTTTGAAATTTAATTGTCATTGTAACAGTATCGAGAGGTGGGATCTTTAAGAGGTTATAAGATCATGAGGATTCTGCTGTCATAAACGGGTTAATGTTGTTACCACAGAAAGCAGTTTTTGATAAAAGGGGGAGTTTTTCCTCCATTTTTTTCTGTCTTGTGGGCTCACTTTCACCTTCCCCCTTTCAATCATGAGATGATGCAGCATAAAGCCTCACTAGATACCAGGGCTATGCCTTTGGACTTCCCAGCCTCCAGAACTGTGAGCCAAATAAATATCTTTTCTTTACAAATTACCTAGTATGTATTATTCTATTATAGAAACATAAAATGGACTAAGACAATGTCCTTTTCTTGCTTTATTAGATAGCTTGTCTGCAGAGTAAAAAATAAATCCAACCACTAGCCGGAGAAATTAAAATCATGGAATTAGGGGAGATTCAGTAAAAGATGATTTTTCATGTAAATGAGGCTTTTGTTAAATTTTTCAATTAATTCACTCTGTTTTGGCTCTTGCATTAGTCGCACCAAATATTAAACAGCTTTAAAGCATAAGTGAAATGATACCTATTCATCTATACAAGAATGAAGTGTGAGGAAGTGCATGGCTCATTTCCCAGTGCAATCTGATCCATGAGCCACTTTGAGCAGTAGACCCATAACCCACACAGGTCATGGGATAGGCAACCCTGGCCCAGGTGTTTGGCTCAGCTTCCTACTCCATCCGAGCTATTTCTGGATGGCAAATGAACCAGTCACACATTCTTATTTTGAGGAGACATCTGCTGTTGGAACTAAATAGTTCCAGTGATAGCTGAGGTTCAAGAAACATTTTTGTTAACATCCACGTTCTGTTGAAAATATTAACAGATGTCAAACCCTCCAATTTAATAGGCTCTTTTGGGTGGCGCCTGTGGCTCAGCGACTAGGGCACCGCCCCATATACCGAGGGTGGCGGGTTCAAACCCAGCCTCGGCCAAACTGCAACAAAAAATATCCGGGCGTTGTGGCGGGTGCCTGTAGTCGCAGCTACTCAGGAGGCTGAGGCAAAGGAATTACCTAAGCCCAGGAGTTGGAGGTTGCTGTGAGCTGTGTGACACCACGGCACTCTACCTAGGGCTATAAAGTGAGACTCTGTCTAGACGACGACAACAACAACAACAACAACAATAGGCTCTTTTGAAGTCTTTTCTTTTGACTCAATCATGATTGAAGTCGAAAAATGGACTCATGCTGCTTTCAACTAGAGCATCCAACTCTACTATCCGAGACCTTCTCTTCTGTTCTCCAGCCACTCTGTCATGTCATCCATCTCGCTTTCCTCCTTATCTATAACCTTCTGACAATCTTAAAATCAAGTCTTTCCCTCTGATACAGTGCCTGCATTTTAAGTTTTTTACAGTCTTCAGTAGAATACACTAATTCCATGTTTAAACAGGAAGAAATTAAGGCACCTGAGAGATGGTGGGGCAGGCCAAAGTCACATGGCTAGCTAGTAGCAGAGCTGGATGAGGATTCTTAGCATCCCACTCCCTTGTCTTCCTCCTAGTCTTCTAGAAAGACTGTGCCATTCTCAGAATCTCCCTTCTGAAGATGACATGCTGAGTTCTTAATCCACTGGCAACTTTCTTTCAATGCCTCATAAGCATATGAAAGAAAACCAACTTGTGATGTTAGAGGTCAGGATGGTGGCAGGATTCTGGTTCTATTTTATTTCTTGATGTGAGTGAGTGCTGTTATATGGGCGTGTTAGTTTGTGACAATTCATTGAACTGTGCACCTTGAAATATTTATTAAAAAGTATACAACGGAGAGATAACTCTAATGATGGACAGGTTGGAAAGAAGATGTAAGAGGAGACAGGTGGCTTATGGCATGGTCCCTGAATTTTACTTGGGCCCCAGAATTTAATATTCCACTAATGCCCTTTATTATGCAATGAGTTGCCTCTTTCATCCATCTTTCAAATCCATTTTCCTTTTGAAGCCCTTTTATTCTGTTCTCCACAGTACTTTTGCTTCCTGGCACCTGCCTTATGTTTGTACCATCAGTGCTGCAGAATCCTACTTAAAAAGAGGCATTTGCCACAGCCTACAATCATAGCAATAATCATGCAGGGATCTTGGCTCCCACCCCAGGGTGCTTGCTTGTTTAATATTCACTATAAGTGCTTCTAACAAGCCAGGGCACATCTGGATAAATAGTTCGTTCCCCTGCGCGTCTGTGCTCCGAGGCTCCAACAATATGTGTGTAGCTTATTTTCTAAATGACAGCCCTGGCACTTCTTGTTTGTTTCTTTGAATTGAATCTGAGACACAGGAAATTAGCATGCTCTAAGACTTCTCTTTCTAGTCTCCCCACTTTTCCTTTAGTAGGGGAAGAATCAGGAGCTCAAGTTTGTAACCAGCAGTGGGTTGAAAGCCTTTGAGCCTTCCTTCCCCCCCAGGGCTAAGGAAATGATCTTTTTCTTTTATTAAATCATAGCTGTGTGCATTAATGTAATCATGAGGTACAGTGTGCAGGTTTCATATACAATCTGAAATATTTTCATCAAACTGGTTAACATAGCCTTCATGGCATTTTCTTAGTTATTGTGCTAAGACCTTTATATTCTGCATTCAGTAAGTTTCACCTGTACCCTTCTAAGATGCACCATAGGTGTGGTCCCACCAATTACCCTCCCTCCATGCAACCTCCCCCTTCCCCTCCCCCCTTTCCCCTTTTCCCATACGCTTGTGCTATAATTGGGTTATAGTTTTCATATGAAAGCTATATATTAGTTTCATAGTAGGGCTGAGTACATTGAATACTTTTTCTTCCATTCATTTTTTTTAATTTTTATTAAATCTTAATTGTGTACATTAGTGCAATCATGGGGTACAATGTGCTGACTTTATATACAATCTGAAATATTTTCATCGAACTGTTTAACATAGCCTTCATGGCATTTTCATAAGCAATTTGTATTTTTAGTTGTGATAATTTAAAGTATGATTTAAGAAGAACAGATACCCAGGGGCAGTTATGCACCTCACT
>CAUYON010115557.1:0-36067 GCA_963573935.1 Arctocebus calabarensis | reverse complement strand
CCCCAGGCACATCATAATTAAGTTCACTAAAGTTAATATGAAGGAGAAAATTCTGAAAGCAGCCAGATGTAAGAAATACATTACCTACAAGGGCAAGAATATTAGAATTACTGCAGATTTCTCTGATCAAACCTTTCAAGCTAGAAGAGAATGCTCATCGACTTTCAATCTCCTAAAACAAAAGAACTTTCAAACCAGGATCTTGTATCCAGATAAACTGAGTTTCATTTATGATGGAGAAATTAAATACTTCAATGACATCCACATGCTCAAGAAATTTGCTATAAGTAAGCCAGCTCTCCAGGATATTCTCAGACCTATTCTCCACAATGACCAGCGCAAACCTCCACCACAAAAGTAAACTCACCTAGAAACTATTTATCAAATTTTATCTTCCACAGTGATGAAAGGACTAAAAATGTCCACTGGACTTTCTAAAAATTTATCATTACTTTCAATTAATGTGAATGGTTTACAAAAACTCTAAAGAGACATAGGTTGGCTGAATGGATACAAAAACTCAGGCCAGATATCTGCTGCATACAAGAATCTCACCTTAGGTTAAAAGATAAATTTAGACTCAAGGTGAAGGGATGGTCGTCTATATTCCAGGCAAATGGAAAATAGAAAAAAGCAGGTGTCATATCTTATTTGCAGATACAATAGGCTTTAAACCAACCAAAGTAAAGAAGGATAAAGACAGACATTTCATATTTGTTAAAGGTACCACTCAATATGATGAGATTTCAATTATTAATATTTATGTGCCCAACCAGACTGCACCTCAATTTATAAGAAAAACTAATAGACATGAATAACATGATTTTCTCCAGCTTCATAGTAGTTGGAGATTTTAATACTCCTTTAGCGGTGTTGGATAGATCCTCCAAAAAGAAGCTAAGTAAAGAAATTTTAGATTTAAACTTAACCATTCAACAACTGGATTTAAGAGACATCTACAGAACATTTCATCCTAATAAAATTGAATACATGTTCTTCTCAGCACCACATGGAACTTACTCAAAAATTGATCACATCTGAAGTCATGTGTTATGGAAAATGGATTATTTTTGTCCCAAGCATTGGCTACAATGGCTGGAAAAAGATGAAGTGCTGAAAAACAGTCTAAAACCAAATATTCCTCAAATTATGCTAATGGTATCTGGTGGTCCAACACTGGTATTATTCACCCCAGCTTCATGATTGATTGATTAGTTGGTTGATTACAGTGGATGTCTCCTGTAAGAAGTTGGAGGGAATGATGGCAGAGCATGTGATTAAATAGCCAAGATTTTTCAAAGGAGACAGGCCAATCCTCTTCCAAGACAACACTCAACCACGTGTTGTACAAACAGAGCTGCTCAATGTAAAGAAGTTGAGCTTGGAAATTCTTTGACATCCATGGTATTCACCAGCCCTCATAGCAACTGACTACCACTTCTTCCAGGCTTTGGACCACTTCTTGCTAGGAAAAATATTCAATTACTAATAAGCTGTGGAAAATATCTTTCATAATTTCATTGCCACTTGCTCTTCAGGCTTCTTTGTTGCTGACATACATAAGCTAACATAAAGATGGCAAGACTGTGCTGATAATTTGGGTACATATTTTGCTTAATTGTACTGTTTCTTGTTGAAGATACAATAAACTGAACTTTTGATAAAAAAATGCGATAAATACTTAGGTATAAATCTATCGATGTCTATGTGAGAAAAAACTGCTAAACTGTGATGAAAGAAATCAAAGATTATCTAAACGAATGGACAGATAATTCACTTGTTCCTGGACAGGAAGATTCACTTTTGGTAAGATGTTAGTTCTCCCCAACTTGATCCATATGAATGCAATCCCAATCAAGATCCAGGTTACTTTGTGGATGTAGAAAAACTTATTGTAAAGTTCATTCTGAAAGGCAAAAAGCCAGAATATTCAATAAAATATCAAAGATCAGCAAGGTTGGAGAACTGACTACCCAATTCAAGGCTTACTTTGAAGTTACAGCAATCAAGATGATATAGTATTGGAGAAGAAAAAGCAAATGATCAATGAAGTAGAACAGAGAAACTAGGGGTAGACTCAAACAAATAAAATCAACTGACTTGATAAAGGAGTTAAGACAATGAAATGGAGAAATAATCTTTTCAACATATCATTCTTGATCAACTGGACATCCACATGCAAAAGAAGTCTGTAGACATGAACGTCACCCTAGATTAATGCAAAATGGATAATAATCTTAAATGTGAAATGCAAACTACAAAAGGTCTAGAAAATAACATGGAAAATCTAGAATACATTGGGTTGGCACTGACTTTGTAAATACAACACCAAAGGTACCAATCACAGAAGAAAGATAAATATGTTAAATGGAAATAAAATTTAGAAGTTATTCTCTTTGTAAACTACTCCTAAGATAATGAAAGAACAAATGACATAGTAAAAGAAAATATTTGCAAAACCAAATCTGATAAAGGGATGGCTTTCAAAACACACAGAAATGTGAAAGCTCATTCAAACACAAACAGCTAAAAAGTAGGAAAAGTAGTAGACACTTCTACCAGAGAATAAGTACAAGTGGTGAATAAGGAGGGGAAAAGATTCTCCACATAGGCTGTCAGTACAGGAGTGCAAATAATACAAAGAGATACCATGAAGAGACACCTGTTAAAATGTTCAGAATTCAGAACTTCTTTCCTTCCTTACTCTCAAGAATACAGAGTGACAAGCATTCTCTTTCACTATTGGAGGAGGGGATTCACAATTATTCAGCCATTTAAAAAGACATTTTGACAATTTCATACAAACCTAAACATAGTTAATCTGGGAGTTATATTCCCAGGTACTTATACAACCTGGTTAAAAAAGAATATCTGCACAAAAACCTGCATACTTTTATAGGAGCTTTATTCAAATTTTCCAAAACTTAAAAGCAAACAAGATACAGAGGAATGAATAATCAAACTACGGTGCATTCAAACATTGAAATATTATTCAGCAATAAAAACTTTATTTTGTACAAAATAAATACAGCTTTATATGCTATTTTAAAGTAAACAAATAAATTTAGTAAAAATGAAATGAGATAATAAGCAATGAAAGAAATGTAGCAAAATTTTATGCACCATATTAAGTGAACAAAGCCAGACTGAAAACTCTATGTAAATACTATAGGGTTTCACCAATATGACATCCTTGAAAGACAACACTATGTAACATAAAAAGATAAGAGTTTATCAGGGGTTGGAGGTTAAGGGGAAGAATGCTGGAACATAGGATTTTGGAGTATTCTGTGATACTCTAATGATGAGTATGTGACTGGTACATTTGTCAAAATTCACAGATCTGTCCAACATAAAGAAAAAGCTCACTATGAACTATGGATTTCAATTAAAAATAATACTTTGAATTGGTTTATCAGTTATAACAAATGTACCATAGCATGTAAGCTTTTAATAATAAGGGAAACTGGTCTGGGAAGGGAAAGCGAACATATGGAAGTTCTCTGTACTATTTTTTCAATTTTTTTTTTAAACTTGAAACTATTCTAGAGAATAAGGTCTATTAATTGATAAAAATCACCAGTTACTAGTAACAATGTTGCTATATTATAGATACTAATATAAAATTATTAATTGGATGCTCTTCACAGACTGTATCAAGTTGATACTTCCCTTTAGTTTGCTGATACAAATAATGTTTAACTTAATATCATTGGTATTGGTTGGGTATTCAGTTTACAATCATGATTGTCTTCACCTTATATTGCTTCCTCCCTCCCTCCCTTCCTCCTTCCCTTTCTTCCATCCTCCTTCCTCCCTTTCTTTCTTCTTCCCTCCCTTCCTTCTTTCCTTCCTTCCTTCCTTCCTTCCTTTTTTCCTAACTTCCTCTCCTTTCCTGACAAAATCTCACTCTCTTTCCCAGCCTAGAGTGCCTTGGCATCAACCTAGCTCACAGCAACCTCAAGCTCCTAGCCTCGAGTGATCCTCCTGCTTTGGCCTCGCCAGTACCTGGGACTTCAGGAGAGTGCCATATTGCCCAGATAATTTTTCTATTTTTAGGAGAGAAGCAATCTAAGTTTTGCTCAGGTTAGTCTCAAAATCCTGAGTTCACATAATCCTCTCACCTCAGCCTCCCAGAGTTCTAGAATTATAGGCAAGAGCCACCACATCTGGGCTGTATTTCATTATTTTAATGATGAATATTTTCTGATGTATCTGATAATAATATACATGTTTTAATATTGGTAATAACTGTAACAATTGTTAAAATTCTACCTTTCCTGAGACATTTTCAGTTCATTAGATATCTGTTCTCCTTTCTTATATTCATCATGCTATACACATAAAATTTCACTCAGACTTTAAAATGATTGTATAAAGGAATATTTTCTCCCTCTGTATTTCCTCTTCTATATCTTTAGCAGTCTATGTGTCAGTGACAATTAGTGCAAAAATCCTATTCACAAGAAGCCAAGCAAATCAAGAGTAATTCTTTGAATACTACACTATATATTTAGTATGTTTTCCATTCTTTTATTAATGCCTTCATTTCTTCTTCTGTCTCTTTTTTCCCCCACCCTCATTACAACATTTTACATTTTGTCTGGGGAGAGAAAAACCAGAGATCAAAACTATTAAAATAGGGCAGTGCCTGTGGCTCAAAGGTATAGGGCGCTGGCCCCATATACCAGAGGTGGCAGGTTCAAACATGGCCCCAGTCAAAAACTGCAAAAAAAAAAAAAAAAAAAATATATATATATATATATATACTGCAAATCACTGAAGTATTTTTGTAGATGATACAAAACAGAGCAAAATGAGGACAGAATTTTTTTATATACATTTCATACAATGTATGTGTTTTCCCTCTTTTATGTGCTCAATTTGCAATCTTACAAATAAAAGGGGTTATACAGGTGCAGTGTTTAAAGTCACTAAAGAAACGTTGCCATTAACTCAAAGTGATTAATTTTTAATGCAATATCAGCATGCCGTTTTAAATATACCATTTTAAATATCTTGAGTCTACAAGGTAAAAGTATATGAAATACATTTTCCTGTGATACTTTCCATTTAATGAAAAATATGACCATTATTTTTGTGAGTGCTTTTCATACCTTTTCAATATTTATAAAAGAAAATCTTAGGTTTCTTTACTGGGTTGCTACTAACCTTTTAAAGAAATTCAGAAAGGAATATCAAATTAGATATAATGGGTCACAAAGTGACCTACATTCATAGCCACAGCTACAATTTTATTATAGTTTGGTGCTGGGCATGGTGGCTCACACTCTGGGAGGTTGAGGCAGGAGGACAACTTGAGCTCAAGAGTTCAAGACCAGCTTGAGTAAGAGCAAGACACCATGTCTACTAAAGATAGAAAAATTAGCCTGGCATTGTGCTGAGCACCTGTAGTCCCTGTCACATGGGAGACTGAAGTAAGAAGATCACTTGAGCCCAGGAGTTTGAGGTTGCTGTGAACTAGACCGATGCCATGACATCTAGCCTGGGAAAGAGTGGGAGACTCTGTCTCAAAAAGGAAAATATACATATATATCATAGTTTTGAAAAAACAGTTCTCAGTTTCTTCCAAAGTCATTTTCAAGATTCTTAAACAAAATATTTCCATTTTAAAACAATGTCAATATGATTAGTAAGTATAGATTTCTAAAAATAACAGAAAAATAATAGAGAGCAGTAGATTCATGAAAAGCTTTCAACAAATACTATATTCATAAAAAAAGAAACAGTGAGTCAAATTTTTAAAAAGTGATCTACAGTGATTTAAATTTTATAATTTAACAGAACATTATACAGAGAATTTGAGTGCAGACATAAAAATAGAGATTTTTAAAAATGTTTGTAGTAATACCAGGCCATATTTTATTAAATCAGGGATGCTGCTATCCATTTATAAATTTATGTTTCATTAATAATGTCTTTGTCTCATTACACTTTAGAGAACTTTATATTAACATATATATGGAAATGCTGAATAAGAATGGATGTAAATCTTTTAGTCAATGGTTTTAAAAAAGGATTACATCCATAGTATTTTCAACTTATGGTAATGGATATTTCAATGATTAGGGTTCCTTCCAGCACAATACAAGAAGCAATATATAATTTCTCCATGAATTGTGAACATGTCCCAGGTGCCTACTCTGACAGATACATACCTTACACATTTATCCTCAGTAAATAGAGTAAGAGAGAGACTTAATTAATTTTTGACTGGGAGAACACTCAGAAGTTTTTCACACACACATACACACATACTTTATCCAGCTATCTGTCTATCATCTGTATAACCATATAATCATATTATTGACTGTATATATGTATGCATATGTACATACTCACAAATATGTGTATGGAATTATAGGCAATTTTTATGTTTTTTTATTTGTGTTTTCATGCAATCTATGGGTTTATAATAGTATTAGCCTGATATTAAAATTAAAAAAATGGTACTTTCTAGCTGGCTAATCACTTTTTTATTCACCAAGGGATTTCTTTTTCTTTTTTTTTGAGACAGTCTCACTATGTTGCCCTCAGTAGAGTGCCATGGTGTCACAGCTCACAGCAACCTCAAACTCTTGGGCTTAAGCGATTCTCTTGCTTGAGCCTCCCAAGTAGCTAGGACTACAGGTGTCTGCCATAGCTATTTTTTGGTAGCAGTTGTCATTGCTGTTTAGTTGGCCTAGCCAGATTCAAAACCATCAGCCTGGGTGTATGTGGCAGGTGCCCTACCCACTGAACTACAGGCACCATCCTTTCATCATGGGATTTCAAATGCTTTATATGTCCAGCCTATGATAATTCAAAGGACAACCTCTCTAACTTTGAATGATAGTTCCTGACTATAGTCTGAACTTTCCAAAAATGTTGCTGGGGGGTTGTTTTTATAAATACTGTACATGTTGTGTAAGCAAAACAACTTTTTTTCTAGATATAAATAATATCAAGAACTAGGTAAACTAGAATACTGCTACTAAAGCAATTTTTAAACGTGTGTGTGTGAGAGAGAGAGAGAGAGAGGCAGAGAGAGAGCATGATCACACATGTGCACACTAGTGAACTGTGTGCTTACACGACAAGAACTTTGTTCTATTTCTTTCTTACTTGAACTGCAGATCAATTAGTCATAGTGCCATAAAATCTGAATAATATTTTCCCTTAGGAATGAGTAATAAAAGGAGTTGGGATTAAAATTTAGCTCTCTTCCTTGCAATATTCACACATTTTTACTTCTCATAAATATACCATTTAGTTAAATATTCAATAATGTTGTTTCCTAAAAATATGATTGCCCCCTCAAGGGAGGAGATTAAAATAAAATTATAAATTTCCAGCTCACTTAGACATTGCCTGTGAAAGCTTTGAAATTGAAGATAATATGATATATAAGTAAATTGTAAAGCTATACTTTTCACTAGAAAAATTCACCTGCTATTGAACATCCCACCTCAAGTTATGTTTATATACATCACCACATGACACTCAGAAGAGAGTTCTGGATACTGAAGTACTGAGGAACTTGTGAGCACATGACCCAATAACAAAATGCATCAGCATGAAAAGACAACAATTTGGTCAATATTAGTACTTTCCCTTTACCAATATATTGAAATCATCTATCTTGAAGAATGAAATTCCAAAACTCTTCTCAACTTTATTTATTTATTTAGTTAGTTTTATCATTTCCAACTACATAGAAATACCAGGCTCAGTGCTTTAGAAGAATATATTTTTTTTCAGCAATTTCAACCAGCACTCTTTTACAGATTAGTTCTGGTTCTCTATATATTGATTAATCTAATCCTAAGTCTTTCACTTGTCTCTTCTATATTATTTTTCCAACTTATAAAACATATTAGGGATATGTATGCAACTAGAGAACACAATGTTGTCATTGGTCTGAACACAACCCTCTGACTTATCCAAAGTCCCAGACATTGTTTGGTTTTTCTTATCTCCCACCTCCATTAACTATACATAGACTGAGGCACCAAGTAAAAAGGATGTTTGACAATGTATTACCAGTTGTAATCGAGAGAATAGTCATAGGAAGAGAAAATAAAAGAACAAAATAAATCTTCTCAAAGTCAATTTTACCAGTAAACTAAATAGTTTTGGTTTTGCAATATCTGTGAATTTAAATACAATTGAGATGCTTGCTTTGAGAGTTCAATTTGTCACTCTATCTCTTACCCTCTGAAAAAAATATTACATACACTATTTATATAACCTGAGGTCTCTTCAAGCTTCCCTTTTCTTTCTTGTCATCCTCTTGGCCAGTGAGAATGTTATTTCCTATCATCTGTCATCTTAGAGAGTTTTCTACTTTGTTCAGGTCCAGATGAGTCAGGATATTCAAACTCATGGTGGTGGTTGTTGCTGGTGGTGGTAAGGAGCTGTAATGCTAATCAATGATAATGATGGTATAATGAATTCAGAGTCAGTTGAGGCCACTCTTTCCTCCATCTTCTCAGGAGCATCACCTGAGACTTTTCCCTAAACCATAATTTGCAAGGTGCGTTTATAAGGGGTACAATTGCAACTCAACCACCGCTTTGCTTTTCCTCGATTCCTAAATCGAATCTTGTTCCTACTGTTCAGTGCTATGTGAGTTCTTTCCATGCCACCTGTGTTCCCTATCCTAATCTCTTGCCTCCTTTTCACATTATTTTTCATCTTTTCTGTCTTTACTTCAGTGTAGATACTTGCCTATGATACATATGAGAGGAGAGTTCTCCCACACCCATAACCCCTTTTACTAGAAAAGCGTAGAAGCTTCTGAAACCTGTTGGGAAGTTGAATCCTCATTTTCTGGGGTTCCTCTGTATACCAGTTCAATAAATTAGAGAACTTTTTTCACATTAAACTGCTTTATTCTGAGTTGATTTTTCAGTTTTGCCTTCACCCCACACCACTTCTGATATTAGTGATCATGATAAATAAATGATATGACTTTTTAGTAGGTATGTTTGCACTTACATTCTATAATTTTGACAATGATGTTCTGGTGACTATACACTTATATAACTATGTGTATTATCTTATTACATGTGCATGCCTTTTACATGGGTCATATCTCCTTTGAATGTGTAGTTCCAAAATAGTCTATAAGCATTCTTAACTAACATGATTAGTCAATAATTATGAAATAGAAATTATGATACATGCTTTGAATTTGAATTGAACTTATGGTTCTAAGCATGTAATTAAGGTTTAATGTTTAATTCTTCATTTCTTCCATTTTTATTACAGCTTTTGTTTACCTTGCAAACAGATATACTTGTCCATGTAGGCCAGATCTTTCTCTGCTGGGTCCTTGGTTTCAGAGATTCAAAGAATAAATTCATGGACCACTGTGAGTGAGCCAAAGGATAGATTTTATTGATAAGGGGAGGGAAAAGAAAAAGCCTTCAGCACGCTGAAGTGGGATTGCATTACCCAGCAGTGAATCTGTGCAGACCTCTGTCTGAGGGTTTATATGCAGCTTCTCCTCCCTGCAGGCAGGGGGCTTTGGCACCAGGGCCTGAGGGCAGAAGTTTATGTTAAAACTGTTCTTGGGTGGGGATGTGTCGGTGCCCACTGTGGGCTCCCTTTTGCTGCGTGAACAAAAGCAGCCAGGACCACAGATTAGAAGGCACAAATGCCTGCAAGAGAGAGGCTTCCCATACTCCAGGGAGAGCCCTGAGCAACTTCTGCCGTGGCCTTTTGTTATATTATATTAAGCATTATATAACAGGTGTGGGGGCTCACATACAAGAACTACCTGCACTCTCCCCCCACCCCCTGCTCGACTCCCATCCTGCTGCACCATGAATGTCCAATGCACAACACCAGCTTGTTAACGAGCAACTGATCTTAACTCATTGATGCCCATAGCTTCTTGAGAGCTTGTCTCCAGGCAGCCAAGTAGCTCCATGCTGGCTAGGAGATTGTCTTGCTCACAGTGCCTTCCTTAAGAGCCAGTGACTGCTTCCACAAGCTTGGTGCACAGGATCCTACAGGAATGGGTTCTCATATTTTTTTTGTGTGTGTGTGTGTGGTTTTTGGTTGGGGCTGGGTTTGAACCCGCCACATCCAGCATATGGGGCCAGCGCCCTATTCCTTTGAGCCACAGGCGCCGCCCGGGGTCTCATTTTTTTTTTTTTTTTATTGTGTGTTCTCCGCTCTAGGAGTGGCAGCCTAGGTACGATGCTAGTTAGACACCGGCTCTTGGACCCGCTTGGGCCCAGAGAACATGGTTGAGCTTGCATAGGCTAGAAAATGGGGTTCATGTCTAGTCCTGAGTGGGGGAACCTGTGTTACACACATACTGCCTATTTCACAAATGTTTAAACCACATATTCACAAAGGAATTTAAGTTTCACATAAAGTAAAGCAGCATTTCAGACACCTATAAGTTATTTAAATTTTGCAAAGAGTAACTCGAATGCAATGGAATTTTTCTATTTTCTATGAAATGTCAAAGTAAGTTGTAATAAAACATATGAGAATCAATTCTAATCATTTTAGAAAGAATTGGTCTAGAAAATTTTACTTTAAAAGTTTGCATTTTTTATAAACCAAATGACACAAATATGAGTCATGTAGATGATTTGATCTTTGTGCAATTCAAATATAAAATTGTTATAAATGTTGTTGAATGCAATATTTTTTCTTGAATAATAGAACTATGCAAGTTTGTCCATGCTAATAATTATCATACATTATTTAGACAATGGTTATGATAGCTATGATTTTTTTTGTAGGATAAATGGAACATAAAATAATAAGTCATAAGCAAACAGCTACTTTGCATTTTCCTATATTTCAAACAAAGCATTTTGAAGTTGTTAAAGGAAAGAGACATACAATTTAATTTACTTGGTAAATAAAATTTCTCTCTCTTTGAAGAATTCTTCTGTGAAAGTTCATAAATAACATGTTTTATAAATAGGATGTTCACATATTAGGATAAATTCCAAAATTTGTCAGTAAGACTAAAAATAAATGTAAAAGCAATAAAAAAGTTTTTTAACTCTGGTGCGTGATCAACGTATCTCCCAGATATGTCGAATGAATTTAATAATCTAAGTAAGAAGGTTGTTAATGGATTGCAAACTTCATAGCTTTAAAAAGTGCATATGTTTGGTAGAATGCAAGTCACCTCCAAGATTCTAATAGGGATGAAAGTGGGTGCCTTCCATTGATGCTGTCTCATGCAATTCCCTCACCTGAGAAGAAGGACAAGGGCACCCAGCCCACCTATTGTGCTGCTGTCCAACTATAATCCTGTCCCCAGCAACTGCCACACCTGGGGAAAGGAGGAACCTTTGCTAATCTGTGAGAGAATACAAGAAATCCTCCAGCCTACAGGCCAGGCAGTCCAGGAAGAATACGATTTGGGAAAGTGACCTAGAGTTACCTAAGGCTTATTATCATGTCCTTAACTGTCCATCAAAATTATTTCTCCTTGTGTTCGCCTTACTTTGGTATCTCTTGTCATTCTGATACAGGATTCTGCTACTCAGGGATGGACAGGGAGCCCCCCCACTCACTAGGTCCCGGTGAGCTCAGAGGTCAGACCCCCATTTACAGGCACAAGCAGACTGCCTTTTCCAGGACACACCTTCTGAGCTCTGATAAGATTATGAATGAAGCAGCCTGATGTGGTTTTTCGGGGGGTTACACCTTGATTAGGAGCAGACACCCTGATACCTTCTCAGAGACAAAGACTATAAAGAACCTGATAATCCCGCCCTAGTGGAGGAAGAACTACATTCATTTGTTAATACACTCACTAACTTTGAAAAGATGTTTTTCCATCCACCAACTCTGGCCACTTGTGATTCTGTAGACCTGATACCCCTAGATAAAGAGTCCATGTGGAGACTCCTCAGTTCAGTTCTTTCCCACGTCCAGAAGCTCTGGTGCTTTTTACTTCTTCTGTATTCCTTTCTAACTTCTAATAAAAAATCCTATCTACCTGATCTTTGGTCTGTGGGTTCATTCTTCCAATCCCAGAGACCAAGGACCTACTGAAGAGTGAAATTCCAGTATCGATTTTTTGTCCACACACTAAGAACTGAGAACACAGGCCACTGCCTGAACCTGACACGTATAATAACTCTAATCTACTGTTGTAAGCTACTTTCATTGTTTTAAATATTATATGCATCCTTGTTGTAGAAAAGAGAGGAGAATTAGGAAAATTGACATTTTCTTAATGAAGTGCATTCTTCAGCCTTAATTTTTTAAATAAAATCCCCCTTTAGGGGGCATTTTCCTAACTAAAATTGAAAAGGATATTAAACTTCAGAAGATAATATTTCAAGTTTTTTTTTTCTTTTTTTCCTGGAGAGAAATACCTTTCTTCCTTAGATTTTAATGCTGCCAAATGATCACTTTTCATTCTCCCAATTGTTACTCTGTTACTCTATGCTTTAAGCTTACCATTTAAAATAGTTTAACTTTGTAACTGTTTTATTTTCATCTATATTCTATCAACTGCTTCACTCAGAAATTCTCATTTTCCAGAAAATCATCCTCTGTTCCTCAAACTGCTACATTGATTACTAATCTACCTCCTCTGCAGAGTGACCGAGAGTTTCACTGGAAAGTTATTTAGTATTTCAATGGTTGGATTGTGTTTTAAACTCAGTGACTATCTACCGCGAGACAACTACTGAATTTAGAAAAAATAAGAACTTGATGCATAGTCGATGGCTAAACTGGTTGACCTGAGGGAAAGATCTATCCTGGTAATAACACGTGAAGAACGTGGTTAGGACATCAGATTTGGGAAGAAAAACATATCCTGCAAGGATGTCCAAGCTTTTTTCTTCTTTGCTGCACATTGGAAGCATTGCCTTGGGCCACACATTAAATACACAAGCACTAAGGAAAGTTGATGAACAAAAAAAAGATCCATGAATAACTGTTGTGCTATCCATCACAACAGATAAGCAGAAAGTTCTCACATAATCCACATGTGGCCAGTGGGCCCCTGTCATGGGAGAACTCTAATTAGAATACTAGGTTTTAGACCTATTTAACAACTAATTCTCTTTGAAACTGATCTATTCCCATTCTTACTGGACTTTAAAATCTGTAAAACAAGAAAGTATATTCCTGGTCTTTCAAAATATGGTTATTTTTCTTGTTTAAAAAGTGATACATGGATCAAGCATAGTGGCTCATGGCCTATAATCCCAGTGCTTTGAAAGGTGAGGTAGAAGGATAACTTGAGGCCAGTCAGGATTTCAAGATCACCCTGAGTAACATAGCAATATCTGGTGTTCACAAAATAAACAAACACATAAATAACCAAGTGTGATGGTGCATCCCTATAGTCACAGCTACTTGGGAGGTTCAGGCAGGAAGATCACTGGAGTCCAGGAATTTGAGGCTTCAGTGAGCTATATTCATGTCACCACATATGAGCCAGGGTGACAGAGCCTTGCCTCAAAAAATAAAAATAAAAAAGGAATGCATGTATTTTTGAAAATATAAAGGTATATAAGGAGAGAAAATAACCTATAATTTATAAATAACCTGAAAGTAAAACTTATTTTCATCATTTATATTTGTAAAATGTGATAATTCTCTCAATACAATTTTGAATGCAGCATTCTTTCAAATTAATTATTTAAAAGCATCAACATCTTTTGAATACAGTGTTTTGATGGTTGGGGAATTTTCCATACATGCCTGTGGTGTAATTGATTTATAAATATTCTTTTTTTCATATTACTAATGCTGAGGTGAGGAAAATTATAAATCTCTATGTGTGAAGTTATTTCCTTTTGTTGTATTTTTACATATGTTTCTTAATATATGTTGCTAAATTTCCTTTGATGAATTAACAAACCTATCAAAGCATATGGTGATGCCAATCTGCATGTTTTCAAGCATTGAATAATATTTTCAACCTATATAATTCTGATAATTAAATAAATTCTTCTCATTCTTTCCATTTTACCTTTTTAGAAATTAATACATTGTATGAAACTTTTTAGTTATTTCATTACTTTCCAAGTTAATATTTGAACTTGCCCATTTCGCAATTACCCTTTGGTAATGTTTACATTTTGATTCCTTCTAATTGTGCTTTGTGATGAATACATTACAAAATCTGAATCATTTATTATAAGCATTCTTTCATGGGGTGTTACTGTGCATCCCAGGTTGGTCTTGATCTCCTGCGCTGAAGTGATCCTTCTGTCTTAGGCTCCCAAATAGCTGGGACAACCACCGCACAACAGAACAGGTGCGCACCGCTATCTCCTGCATAAACATTTTCCCTATTTCCTTTTTTTTTTTTTTTTTTGCAGGTTTTGGCCAGGGCATGTTTGAATTTGCCACCTCTGGCATATGGGTCTGGCAACCTACTCCTTTGAGCTACAGGCACTGCCCTCCCTGAATTGTTTATTATTTCCTTTTGAATTGTTTATGGTATTTAGAAATTCCTGCATTTAAATTTTAGGCTGCCAAATCTTTAGTGTTAAGCACTTACGTAGATTATACATATCCTAATAAAACTCTTTGGGTAAAACTTTTAACTCTTAAGAAGTTAATTTTCCCAAATCCTTCATCTTCTCTAAAGCACTTAGCTGTTAATATACACATTTAAATTTGTGTGAAAAGTTAACATTAATTTGTTTTTCCAAATTAAATTTTGGCAGCTTTAGATGATCTTTTTTAAACAGACAAATACAACAAACAATGAAAAACTTACATAACGAGAACAATTAACAGCTAGATGAGAGCTGTGATTATCCACTTGAAACAAAGAAGTATTATCAGCATTTTGAAGGATAAGCAGTTATATGACTGAAGTAGAAGTTAGCCTGGTTTTATTTAAGGGAAACAAAATAACCCAGGCCCTCCCTCTCCACCTCTGACTGATCTAGGAAGTAGAGGAAGGGATCAGGTCGCTCACTGCGAGCTTCCTTGGAGTAGTGTCCTAGGAAAGGTTCATTCAGAACATACTTGCTCACAACAGAACTTCATACTCGGCCCGTCATAGTCAGCTATCAACAGATGAAAATAAAGAGAAAAGATTTAATTTGCTCAGAAATTTTTAGCTCTAGGAAAGCAATATAAATGATAACTCACATACCATAAGTACAAATTGTTTAAAATTTTAGTGAAGTTATTACCCTTTTAAATAAAATATATCCTATTTTCATACCTTAGCAGCTCACCTTTATGTTGACCTAGAAAGCTAACCCAATTTTAGAATTCTCTGTTCCTTATACATCCACAACAGAACATAGCAGCAGAAAGAGAGCTCTGGCCACGAACTGCACGTCTTAGTTTGCCTTATTGTTGATGCATGTGAACAAACCAGACCAAGCTTCTGCTTTTCCATGCCCTACCCCTCTCAAATGGCTGCTGTGCAACTACCCTCTAAGACTCATTAAACACCAAGTAGTCTGGGGTCTGATTTTGGAAAGAAGGCACTAGGGGAGAGGCCAGGAACCAGAAGCAGATGCAGGAGCTTTGAGAAGAGTTCTCCAGGTCGAGATTGGAAAGAGATGTGCCCCAGGTGGGAAGCTCTCCTTGTCCTGTTAACTCCTGACCCCTTGGAGACCAGGCCTCCTGAAAGTTCAAGGTGCACTTACGAGCAGGTCCCTGTGCCTAGTTCCTTCTTGCTTGTAACTGAGATGAGGCAAACTTGAAAGGGGGAAAAGGCATAAGGGAAGAACAAAAAAACAGCAGGAAACTTTTAAAATTATTCTCACTTTTATTGGTTATTTTGGAGTTACAACAGCCTAAATGATGCATCTCTTAGAACTAAATGATGGAAATATATTACAGACAAACATATGCATAAAGTGTTTTAGAAATATGACTGGTGCTACCACACAGCAGTAACATCCATCTCTAAACACTTGAAGCACTACCCTGCTGCTTAGTCTCCATTTCAAATAGTGACTTATGTTCATTAGGGTTCTTTTATTCCTGTATTATGGTTTCATGCATAGCAGTTTCAAAACAACAAATTTGGCACTTTCAGGAATGGAATGTTTCCACAAGAGATCGTTTTTGTTCCTGAGTGATTGCCTATAATAAACTCTGTGCCTACACTGAGAAATCTTGGAAAAATACAAGTCTATAATTTGGTAATTTTATCTATAATATAAATTGTAAAGCAAACACAAGAGAAAATTTATCCACTATTTGCTTCTTGAGTTACAAAATATTTCTTGTCTTTTATGCTAATTGGAGCTGACACGCCAACTAGATTCTATAGTAGGGAAAATAAAATAATGATAAAACAAGTATTGTACGTCTGTATGATAGAACACTATTCAGCAATAAAAAAGAATGAAATATTTATATATAGAAAATCGTGGGTAAATTTTAAAATTATTTGTATGTGTGTGCGTGTGTGTGTTGGGCAAAAGAAACCAACTACAAAAAGATATGTATGACAGGACTCCACCATACAAAATTGTTGTAAATTCAAATCTAACTTACAGTGTCAGAAATGGGATCAGTGTTTCCTACGGCATAAGAATTGACTTGGATGAGAGAAGCGTATTTCTCTATAGATTGACTATAGTGAGGACTGCAAGAGAGTTCTCTGAGTAACTTTAGACTGACCCAGCTCCCTTTTATTTTTGTTTATAGTTCTCAAGAACAACTGTAGAATGCATTGGACATAGAATACCCTGAGATGGGGAGGAACTGCCTGAAATAGCTCTGTTCTTATTTCTTCCCCTCCTAGAGAGGGCACCCTCTTGAGTTAGAGTAAGTCTGGCCTTACAGCCAAGATTCTATTCCTCTGTGAGCTAGAGACAGGACGTCTTCCAAAGCTTTAGCCCAGTGATGGCACATTGCCTCTCAGGTATGTAACACAGAGCATCCAGCTTTCCAGGGCCCAAGTGGAGGCATGTGCAGTAGAGACTCCATTGCCCAGGTAAGATTTCTTGAACCTGGGAAGATTAGCTCACAAAGGATCAATGGATCCAAGCTTTGTTTTTGTTTTCTTTTTGTCTCTTGCTCTCTGTCTATAAGTTCTAAACCCACATTGGGAAACTAGTTGTATATGAGTGTGTTCTATCTAACTGGACTCAGACAACATAGCAAACAGTGCCCCAATGAACCTACTTTCTAGAAGGTATATAGGTGAATCTTGTTCAGCAATATACATAAAATGACGTACTTTAATATATGTAAGTTACACATGAAAATAATGCCACTTATACATATAATTATATAAAAGAAACAATTTTTTTATTTTTAATTGGTCCACTTTGATCCATCACATGCCATTTGGAGTCTCTCATTGGTAAAGATGTCTATAGAAAACCTCTTGTTTATCTAAAAAATATAAGAATTGAGAAACTCCAAAATCTTAAAAACATTTTATAACTTGGCCTGTTACAGTAAGACCATATATTTCGAACATTTAGAACACATTTTTTGAACTCAAATATTTCATACCTTTGAATTCCAGTAAGCATATCTCTTTTTTATATATTTTCTAACCAAATATGAAATATAAGAATCAGAAATATGAAAATCAAATATTTATTTGCATTGCTATTATAGTTAAAGAAAAGTAGTAAATTGACCTCTATCCCCAAATGATGTGTCTTTGCATGACTATCACTGAGTTTACACTTCCACATATGCTAAGGAATAAATCAGAGTTTTAGAGGAGACAAATTAACCCAACCAAATGGAAGAGAAATTAGTGACTTTCATTTATCAAGTCCTAATAGTAAGAAGGTGAAATGTATAGATACAGTCTATCCTATAATTACAGAAAAAAAATAAAAGGTACACAGTGGTGAAAAAGGTTACATTCTTGCCAATTACAGGTAATGATCTTTTCCCACAGTGGAAAAAAAACATGAGTGGAGAGAGAAACTGGTGGAAAAGAATATGCTCAAATATCTTCTCAAGGGTCAAAGAAATTTCCTTCCTCTGAAAGTAAGAATACAACTTTGTCTACCTGGAGACCCCTCTCTGCAGAAGTCAAGAGCAGGGCTCCACACATAGGGAAAGACTACACCTCTTGATACACTTATCAAGAGTTGAGAACAGGACTGCTCGTTTGCCAACTTAGAAGCCTGGTCAGCAGAAATCAGAGATAGGGTAAGATCACCCTATTTTAGGCTTTCAACAGCAAGGGTCAAGACTGTGCCTGTTCACTCCAGGTAAAAATCTCTTCTCTGCAGTGTTGTTGATTCCTCTGCCAGAGGCAAGAAAGAAAGGGAGCCCCAGACAAAGTAAGCCTGAAAGTATGGTTTAGCTTTTAAGCTGAAAGCTCAGTCTGCAAATGAGTGTTAGAAAGAAATAACGAAAAGAGGAAGAGAGGGAGAGAGACAGCTGTGAGATTTCTAACCTATAGTACTGGAAGCTGTAAGATGATAGAGCAAAGCTTTCAAACTTTTGAAAGAAGCAGAACTGGAACCCAGGAAACATACACTGAGCTAAGCTACTCAAATGTGCAGGCAGAGAAAGCCATTTTAGACATTCCGGGATTCAGAACTTTTGTATTCTTTCCTTAAAAAATTACTCTTGAGTGCACTCTGCAATCCATTTTCCTAATCTATATTTCATAGTAGTTCTCAGTTGTGCTTATATCCCAATTGGTGCAAAAAGAATAAAACATTATGTTTTTTGTGGTTTCTGCTCTGGGTAACACCCCATTAGTCTAATATCATGTTTTTGTTTGTGTATCAGAGGGCCGGACTCCTAAAGAATGGTTGGTACAGAGGCGAATGGACATGCTGCATATTTTGAAGGAGTAGCTCAAACTGCACTGTGAAGACATAATTCTCAGCCCACCTGCAGGCTCTTCCTCCCTGCTGCCATGCTGTGTGCTCATACATATTAATAGAAACTTAAAAACTGAGGAAAAGCAGGAGGTTTTAAAGGGGTTCCTTTTACTGTGTGAGAATAAGGAAAAACAGAAAATGAAGTGTGAGAAGACAGTGGGTGGCAGTTATTGCCCTACTCATAATTGTTGAAATCAATTATGAATTACGTTCTATAACAAAAAAATTACTCAAGAATTCAGAGAGCTCACTAATAATAATTATGATTTTATATCAGAAATGCTTCTTATGAGTTAGGTGAAATATGGTACATGCCCATTAAATTATCTGGGGTTGCATAGGGAAATCTTTAATCAGCTTTAATTTAAAAAAGGATTTGTATTAAATAGGAGGGCACACAGAGGAGACTGATAGGAATTTATAAGGAGCAGAGACAGGAGGAGTAAAGCCTCGAGGGAGCAGAGACCAAGATTTTAAATAATCTTAAACATAGACAAAAAAATAATTACGTATAAAGGCAAAAGCAAACACAAAGAACAGAGAAGAGCGTTTAACTGTAATCAGTATTAAATAAATGACAAAATAAAAACAGGGAACCAATATTTGTGAGGATCGGCACAATGTCACATTTCTTCAACAAATATTTTGCTTCTGCCGCATTCAGGAAACACATTGCCTGTCAGTTTGCCTCGGGTCGAATTCACGTGCACATTAAATCAGCTTGTCCTGGTTGTAGTGCAGAGAACTGCAGTCTATATAGTTGAAATAATGATCTCTAATTGATTTTCAAACTCTTATGTTAAACTATTTTCTAAAGATAAAAATCTCATCTGTTGTTTCTTTCCTTCTTTCCAAATTCTGTTAAAGAAATGCAAATATTTATTAGCATTCACATGTGCTTCATCTAACGGAACAGTTGTTTCTTAACAAATGCCAGTGAATAAAATTTTAAAAAAGTACTTCAAATTGCTGACTGCTTTTATTTTCCTAGCTCATAAGCACCAACATGACAGAGAATATCATACTATTTTCCAGGGAAATTATGGCTAAAGTATATCATTACTGTCATCTGATGCACTTATGGAAGATTCATTTATCTCTGAGGAGTTACACTTGGTAGAACCAGATTGAAATGGGTGTGGTCAATGTTTATAAATGGGCTTGATATGCTAGACATATGGAGAAAACTCATATCTGATGCATTCCAAAATGTATCAAATGTAATGCAAATGACAACTAAACTCTTGCTAGAAGAAAAAGCCATCTGTGTAAACATAGAATTATTTTCATTGAAAAATAAGATGACAAATCATCTCTCTTATCGTGCTAACATCTGCCCTTGACTTGGTCTTCTTGTTTATTTTATGTCTTAATTTTAGAAAGTTTTCCTTTCATTTACTTTTACCAAGATATTGCCTATACTCACCCCTCCTATAAGTACCATGTAACCTTTTCTTTGTTTCTAGAAATAAAGAGTACAATTTTGTAGTGGCTTCATTTGAAAGGACATATTCCATACATTTAAATCTTTATCCTCTGTGAAAATTAATTTTCATTTTCCTTAAGTTATATTAAAAACATTACTGTAAACCTAAAGTTACCATAAAAAGGATGTTCTATATTCATTGAGAAGTCTCTGTGAATTTAAAAAGTGAAAGGAATTTGTTTACAGATGAAAGTAGGAAATTAGTATATTCGAGTTTTGATTTTAATCTGTTTTTTGGAAGTGAAGGAAGGATATACTATAAAAAAAAGTTTTTATCATCCATTACATATCTATTTGAACTTCATAAGAAATTCATTATTTTAGATCAGAACACTCAGCTTTTCCCTTCCACTAAGCTCTAAACGTTTCGAATACTTACAAACGTTGACCAGTACAGATTGATGATTGAGACACTCCCATCCCACTAAAAACAACTGAGAAAGAGGAGCAAAAATTAAAAGACAAAACCAAAAAGTAATTGCAAAACTAAGAGCACGAAGACAGTGCAGGATTATGGAGCTAAGATGCAGAAGAAGAAAAGCCAGTGAGATACAATTGTTATTTCAAGACTTTTTTCCTAAGAGTTGTAGCTGACATCCACAGAGGTGACTGAGAAAATGAATAAAGGTTGCCATAGTCCCTTAAAGTATGACAAATAAAATTGTAATACAGTGCCCAACAAGAATCTGAAGTATTGGGAAATCTTCCAGAATCATATATATCCAAGAAGAATAAAACAGAAATCAGTCCTTATGAAAATAAAAGCCTAGTTTAAATCATACCCCACAAATGGATTAGCATGAAGTGGGGATGCTGCTTCCCCTACCTCATCTGCTTGTCAAAAGCAAAAGTAAGTGCTTTCTGGAAGAAATTAACATCAACCCGAGCCTAAGATTATCTCTATCATTTTTAATGTTTTACTTTCTGTTCTCAAAAATAAGCAAAATGCAGGTAGATGAGTTGGTGGGATCATAAACCAAAATAAAAACAAAAGAAATGGAAACAAATCACAAGATTTGTAAATGAAGAGCAATAGTCAATAGTTACATCCAGGTCTAAATCTAAATGGCTATTATATTGCTGTCATTTAAGCTCAGCTTTATTTATGAAACAAGTTTACTCAGAAAAGGAAACTTCCTTTCCTATTTTCTGACTCTATCCAAAGGCATGAAGACCTGACCGCATAAATCCTGTATTTGTTTCCTCTTGTTCATGAGCTCAGTCTGACATAGAGTCTCACTGGACTAAGATGAAGGTGTCCGCACCTTTCTGGAAGCACTGGGAAGAATTCATTGTCTAGAATTTTTTCAACTCCTAGAGGCTGTCTACGTGCTTTGGCTGTGGCACCTTCTCCATGTTCAAAGCCCACAATGGAGAGTTGAGTCCTTTCCATATCACAGCTACACTTGACCCTTCTTTTTGGGTCCTTCTTCCACTTCTAAGGAATCATACTATCAGGTAGGACCTGCACAGAAAATTCAGGACAACTATCCTGTGTAAAGATGAGCTAACTGACAGATTGAAAATATGTTGGTTTCATCAAAGATTTTTTTATTTTGGTGTAATAGTATCTACACTATTTTAATTTATACCACAATAATTTTGCACAGACTCTCAGAACTTCCCATTAAAGACCATTAAAATATAAGGCATTCAATTATTATTTGTTGAGAATAAATTGAGGAATTGAAAGAATAATATGAGTAGAACTTAAATGTATATAAACACATTTTCCATTTACTATGAAGCACTTTTTATATGTATAACCACATTTTCAACATTAAAGATTAGTTACTTTGTATTTACTTTTTTTCTAGTATGTTTTTCATCAGCTCTGAAGAATGAATAGTTTTTAAAATTATTTTATAATTTCTAAGAGAACTGTAATAATGATGAGAAAGAGAGGGTATCTTCCTATCACACGTTAATCTTTGGTCTTGTTAAACTACCCTGTCATTATAAGTGATGCTATCTATAGTGAAAAATGAAGAATGAAGATGGAGCAACCCCAGGATGAACTTTATTTTGACTTGCCAGAATTTTACTAAAATATAATGGTAATATAAAAGGGACAATACGTATCATCTATTATAACCTATCCACTTTATAGATGGGGAAACTGAAGATACAGAAAGGACATTCTTTTTTAAGATCACATACATGATTATTTGTAGTTTTGGATTACATAGTATTAACAAATTGTCCCTGAAACTTATAAACACACACACACACAAAGTGCTTTATTTATTCCCTCACTCAACTACAATCAACAGTGCAAACTTCTGTAACCAAGGTATGGGATTTCTCCCCATGAACAAGCAAGCAATCATTTCTGCAGAGAACGTCATCTGTGTGTCCTCGAATGCAGCTATGTTCTGACACTGTCCACCTGAAGATAAGGCCAGACCTCACAAGTTGCAGGTTCATTCCTCAACATTTCTTCCAATGCCAATCACCAGCCCCAGGTTGTATTTTACCTGTGATTCTGACTAACTGGCTATCAGTTGGGGATCCTACAACATTTTCCTTGATTAATTTGCTAGAGAAGCTCACAGAACTCAGAGAAACACTTCTTTACATTCACCAGTTTATTACAAAAGCTACCAATAAAAGATATGCATAAGGCAAGACATGAGGAAAGGAGCCTGGAGCTTCCATGGCCTCTCCAGCACCTGATCCTCCATGAATCTCCTTGTGGAAGCTTCTGAATCCTGTCTTTTTGGATTTTTATGGAGATTCCATTACACAGGTACAATTGATTAAATCATGGGTCATTGGCGATCATTTTCACTGTTGTTGCAAGCAGTGCAAGGTCAGACATAACCAAGTCCACACACATTTGTATCTTTCCACAAGGGCAGATTTTATTGATGCTATTTCAGTCATAAAAGCCACCAAGATACATAGCGTTCCCAAGAAGACAATTCTTAGGTCTACCTATTCACTGCATAGTTACAGCCACAAACGCACAAACTCAAGCTGCTCCACAAGTCGGTCAGTATAGCAAACCATACACAGTCATATGCTTAATCAATATGTGAATGTTACAAGTTCAAATCTCCACATCACAGAAACTAACGAACTAGTCTGAAGAGGTCAACATGAACAGGAAGAGGACACCCTGGCCTGATCTGGAGGGTCATCAATGTCTTGCTAGGCAGAGTCCTTGCTTTGGGCAGAGTTTTCACTGGCAGATGCCAGGTGCTAAGAACAAGTTATAGGAAGATGATATCTATGGAGATGGCCAAATGTATTTGGTGAATTCTTGCTCTTTTTATGGGCTCTGGAGAAGATTGATAGTAAAGGGTATCAGCCTTATTGACTAAGTGAACCACTGGTCCCTGCTGCCATAGTGCCCTTTGAAATATAAGATGGAGTATTTCTCTAAGATAGAGTCACTTACGTGGGGGGCGTTCTATACAACCTTCCACCCATCCTCCCTTCCTGGAGGTTGGAAATGGACTGAAAGTCTCAATCCTCTAACAAAATACATAATTTAGAATATTACAGTCCCCAACCTGTAAAATGTTCTTTGTCATATATTTTCACAAGAATATTTCTTAAAACCCCATCCCCTAATAGACTTATCTCAAATATATATGGAAATATTTTTAAGATATTGACATATTTCTTGTAAGTTTTTATTTGGATATCTTGTATACATAACCATTTTAGTATGTTATTTTGCAACCTAAATAAGAGAAAGAAATAGCATTTAAGTAGTAAATGAGTATATTAAATTTTAATTGAAAAATAGAATAAAATTGGTAACACTTGATTGTAGGCATCTATCATCATATGTCTTTATCATGTGATATTTTAGAAAAATACCACCAAATAACTTTTATTACTGAAATTTAATAAGTACTTTAAAAAGCAATATGCAGCAAGATGCTAAAATAGTTGCAAGTCTACTATTTCCAGACACAAATCATATATACAGTGCCTGAGAAAGAAAATTTGCTTTCTTTAGAGTTTATTACATTTAGAAAATTGCTCCAGAAAATAATAGATCATATTATTTTTGTTTTGCATTTGCCTTTTAGACCTTTTGTTCATCTAAAACATCATCATGTTGAGTAAGCAATTAATACTATCTTGTAACTACTCATAGTGACTGGGAGATATTAATATTTCTTAGATAAATAGTTTGACCTCATATTTATAACATGTCTAAAATTATGTGTAAGCAGTAATAAGCCCAGAATTTTTTTTTCCTTCATGATATTTCAGTTTGATAGGCAAAATAAAACATCAATGCATAAATAATAATTAAACAAGTTTAAATAAGAGTGATACACATAAAATAATATAGGAAAGAACTCTAGCTAGAGATCTGTAACATGTGTTCAGCTTGTGAGCCAGAGAGAGATAAAGAAAAAAATTTTATAGGAAGAGAGAACAATGTGGATGCTATAAAGGAAGGAAATATGAGAATAATATACATATATTTGGTCATGCTATAGAGTGAATGTAGAGAGAAGTAAGATTTTTAAAGGCTGGTTGAGATCAGCTAATGTAGGGCTTAGAATGTGGGTCTAAGTTTAATGACAAATAGCCAGTAAGTGTTGTGGAAAGGCAAAACTGTGATGTTAAGCTTAGCCTGGTTTAAAATCAGCAGTATATAAACAGGATGCCTTAAGTACGAACTATAACAGAATCATTTTGAAGTGGAGAATAGTCATTATAAATCATCTTGTGTTAAAAATGGCTACAACTTGTTATTCCAGCCACTGAGAGGTAGAATCTTGTTTCTTTTCCTTTGAATGTGAGCTAATTTTAAAGACATTTTGATCAATAAAAAGCAGTATAGGTGATATTTTACATTGGCAATGTTCGCTGTAAAGAACTATTGTAGCTTCTGCCTATTGAATTTTTCACTCTAGTAAAAAAATATTATTTACCATATAAGAAGTGTAAATAATTTCACACTGCTATGCTACATGTGAGCGGCCTGATATTCGGATTCAGCTGAGCCCCGCCTTCAAACCTTCCTACCAGGTATCTGATAAACTATGCCATTTGTCTGTGGGATGACACCGTTCTACGAAATTAACAACATGTGGGGAAAGGAGTTTTTCAACCGAAACCTGCTCGAATTCTTTACTCACACAATTGTGCAGACTAATGATGATAGTTGACATATTAAGCCACTACATTTGGGCTGCATAATTTTTCATTCAACTGTTGACATGTGAAAACGATTAAATACTTTGGTAACTGAAAGTGGTGGTGTGTTATCATAATAAAAACTAAAGCACATGGACTCATCTTCGGCAGAAGATAGAAACTGATAACGAGAAGCACCTTGAGGAGATGGTTAGTAAAATACCAAAGGGCCTTGGGATCTTAGTGAAGGCTTGAGGAACAATGAGAAAGTGTCCCAGGCATATTATAAGGGAAGCAAGAAAGCATTTGGCAACACTTACGCTTCAGGTAATTTGGGACATACAAATTACTAATGAACTTGGGAAATGATTGGGGTGATTTTTTAAACAGAACACAGACAGTGTCAACTAGCTTTTGCTGGTGTCTGTGATAAAACCTGAGCTTTAGAAGATGAATTAAATAAGAAACTATTTTTTTTTAGCAGAATTAAAGAGAAATATACTATGTACAGAAAATTAAAGTGAAGAACTAGTTTCAGAATAAAAATCAAAGTTAGGTTATAAATTCTAAGACTTTAGAAATACCTTGTTAGTATGTCATTAGCTTTTGGGGATAAATGAAAGGGATTCTAAAGGATTTGGGGATACCACTTACAGTTTAACCTTGTTTAAAAAAATGGAGCTTCTAAGAGTCTTAAAAATATAGCTCTAGGAATACCTCACATACAAATAGAAGCCTAGAAAGAGAAGGACCTGTTTGGAAAATTATTAAGTACTTAGATTTTATCTAATAGAGTAAGTTTCACTAAGGTTTGTAGCACATTCACAATTTTGAGAGATTGTACCATTCAAAGTACCACCAGATTGAATTAAAAGGGAAATAGAGGACAAGATATAAAGACTCAAGACACCCAAGTCTTTTACAGAAGGGAGCAAGATGAAAAAAGTAACTTAGCCTCAAATAGGAGCCCTTTTGTATATAAAATGTAGTGTGATTCAGCAGGAAGAATAAACACCCTAGAAGGCAGGGGAAAATACAAGGGAAAATTATTCCTGTGGAAGAAAAATGAACACTAATCAAGGAATGAGTAACAAGTGCCTGTCTGCATTTCAGAAATATAGCGACTCTTACCTGTCTGCCACACTTCCACATCCCTGTTACCTTTTGGACACAGTTTATGGCGATACCCCTCCCCCCAACCCCCCACCCCCTCCCGGTACCATCACTGATTCCTGGATTTCTGTATAACATAACACTCAACTCTCTGGTTCAGACATCATCATACTGGAAAGAACTCTACAAGGGGAATTGCATTCCAGGCTTCTCAACTGCACCTAAGCCTGGTCTACATGAAGACATAATAAGACAAAAGCTAAAGGCTCTTGGGAGGAAAAGTCATGTATTTTGAATGTGGAAGTAATATATGTATATTACAATGTGTGGCTAAAAGGAGAAATGTATTAAATTTAAGATGGCCATAGATTATCTTCTCTCTGTCACTGAGAGGTTGAGTCTAATTCCTCTCCCCTTGCTTAGGAATTTTCTTATAAATAAAATGCAGCAGATAACATTCTAAGATTTCCAAGTCTCCATGTTTAGAAGCCTCACAGCTTCTGCTCAGTGTTCTTGGAAAGCTCATTTTGGGGAGACAATAGGTGGTCTAAATGGATCTAACTACTCTGTGGCTGCTGCTGGAGAGGTTCCTTGTAGGTCTTCTGTGCCAAAACCTCCTCTGAAATTAGTGTTCTGGCTGTTTTACTAAAATCACAAGCATGTGAGTGAAACCTTCTGCAACAACATTTCTGACAGGTGAATATATCAAATGATATTAGTACAAGTTAAACATCCCTAACCCCAAAATCTGAAATCTAAAATCCTTTAAAATCGAATATTTTTTAGTCCCAACCTCATGTCACAAGTGGAAACTTGTCACACCTGACCTTATGTGATGAGCTGCAGTCAAAACACAGGGGCAGAACATGTGTTCTCAAGAAGGGAAAAAAAAAAACCCTCAGCTGCCTTATGCTGCAATGTATCTTTTCTGTTTCTAGATTCAACCACATACTTGTAAAAGGTAACAAAATGGAATATATGCAGGATGTCTTGAACACAGGAGTTGGAGATCAGTTTGAGAAAGAGTAAGATACTCATCTCTACTGAAAATAGAAAAATAAGCCAGGCACTGTGCAAGTGCCTGTAGTTCTAGCTACTCGTGAGGCTTGATTTTTAAGCCAAAAAATGTCAAGACAGTAGGATTATTTGAAGTGCTTGAGGCTACTGTGAACTAGGTTGGTGCCATGGAACTCCAGCCTGTGCAACAGAGTGACACTCTGTCTCAAAAAACAACAAAAATTCTGTACAGTGTTTATTTTATTGAACTCTAGAATATAAGTGGCAACTTTGCAGGAGTGTGGTGCAAACCAAGATGAAGAAAGAGCAATATAGTGGGGAGAGGCTGAGAAGACACTCGAGATTTGTGCATATTTTCCAACTTTACGTTTTCTTTTGGTTTTCCCCCTTATTTCCAGAACTCAATGTCCCAGATTATTTGGAGAAAGGACAATTCATTATTTGTAATACTTACTTTATCAACCAATTAATCTTATTGGAATTATTGTATTTAATCCTTCCAGCAGCATCCTAATTCTAAATGGAAGATGAACAGAAAATCAAATAATGTTTAGAACTAGTAAAAACATTATTGTATGGAGGAGGAGCACTGAGAGAGTAAGACATATAACTTTACACTTTATTCCACTTAAAAGATCTAGGTTTTTCTTTCTTTCTTTTTTTTTTTTGGAGACAGAGCCTCAAGCTGTCACCCTGGATAGAGTGCTGTGACATCACACCTCACAGCAACCTGCAATTCCTGGGCTCAAGCGAGTCTCTTGCCTCCACCTCCTAAGTAGCTGGGACTACAGGTGCCCGCCACAACACCCGGCCATTTTTTGGTTGCAGTCGTCATTGTTCTTTGGCGGGTCCCGGGGTGGATTCGAACCTGCCAGCTCAGGTGTACGTGGTCTTAGCCCGTTGAGCCACAGGCGCTGAGCTTGATTATGAGATGATTGCATAAATATTTTAACTTCTATTTTTCTAAAGAATAACAACTCTGCTCTGATTTCATATGTAAAGCTGTCATATAGGTCAAATAATCATTTTAAAAATCTGTATGTCTAATTTGGAAATGTGTGAACTCCATTTTACCTCAATTATTTAATTGGTTATGCAACCCTTCAATATTATTTCAGAAACACCATTCAAATTTATTTACCTTTCTCCATTCATAACCACTACCCAGAATCCCACCAACTTCCAGTTGATCTTCCTTCCTTCCTTTTTCCCTTCCTTCCTTTCTTTTTTTCTTTTTTTCTTCTAAATTTCTTTCTTTTTCTTTGAGACAGTCTTATTCCCTTGCCCTGGCTACAATGCCATCAGCCTACCTCACAGCAACTTCAAACTCCCAGGCTTAAGCAATTCTCCTACTTCAGCCTCCTAAGCAGCTGGGATTAAAGGCATCTGCCACAATGCCTAGCTAATGTTTCCAATTTTTTAAATAGAGTGAGACAGAATACTCCTATCTCACTCTATCTCAGGCAGGTCTTGAACTCCTGAGCTCAAGAGATCTTCCTGCCTTAGCCTCCCAGAGTGCTAGGATTATAAGTATGGCCCCCCACTAGATTTCAACAGCTTTTTTAGTTTATATCTTTGAGTCCAATATTGCCCACAACATCCAATTTGATGAACTGCAACCAAAAGTAATCCTTATCACAATTTTGGCCTCATCAAAATTCCTTTCAGTGATTAAAATTCAATGAATCCCACATAATTTGTTTTTAATTTGGGTTACATGTATCGATATTTATGATATTAGACATTAAAAACTTTTAAAAACATTTATTTATTAATGGATTAAAAACAGCAACAAACCCGTTAGATCTAAATATTACATAGTTTTGAACAAAAACTCTTTCATTTCCATCATAAAAACATAGAAAAGAGAGTAACAATAGTTTTACATTTTTGCAAATCTCCCAAATTATAAATAAAATATCGATAAGGGATTAACACCAAAAAAATTTAAGATCCACTGTTTTAATAGATTATAAAAATCTTTAGCGCAATTATATGGCTTATTACATGTTGAGTCCTATAAAGACTAGCCCAGATTTTGGTACTTAGTACACTCAAAATAAAGATTTATTGTATCATTACATGACTGCCTTGATGCTCAGCAGATGAATGAATGAAGCAAATCCGTTATGTTACAGATGAGAAAAATAGCTAGTTGTTTATCAGATAAGAACTAAAATCTATGATTTCATAGTTTCTTTGTGCTAAATCTTAAGGAATTCAAGGTTTCTCAATTTTTTTTTAATTTTTTCACACTGATGCCAATATTTGGAGAATTGTGGTTGATTGGTCACAGAAAGAAATGTTGTAAGATAATTTAAACAAACAAACAAACAAAAAGGTATACAAATTGATTTATGCTAATTCTTTATACAAAGAGTCTGTCAAAAATGTGATTAATAACTTATGGATTATGAAGAGAAAATGGTGTATTTGTATAATGATGTACTAAGAAGAAATTTATCTGCATGGACCCCAGAGGGCTGTTACTAGGATCAAATATCCTCAGGCTGTGTTGACAGTACATGTAGAAATAATGTGTTATTATCTGAGTTTAAAGAAAAATTCATGAGCTGTATCAATAGCTCCCTATCAACATGGAGATAAAGTAGAATATATGTTTTATAGACATATGTAAATCACAACAAAAGAATGTTATACATAAGTTGAATTTGGTTTTATAGATTTTTGTTTCAGAAGTCTACTTATTACAATGCCTAACATTTGCCAAGTATAGTATTTTGCATACATCTTGTCTTATTCACTATCTGAACCAGTCAAAATGTCTTTACAAATTTTTTTTAAGATCTGACACCATCAGTTCTTCCTCTATTTCAGCTACCAACAAATTATATTGCTTCTTCACCATATTTGTTTCTGCTTCATGAGGAAAAAAAGTAAGTCATTCCTTGCATAAGTAGATTTATAGAATTATCAGATACTCTATGTTTTTCACCCTTACACACCTTGAATTTCACCAAACACCAATATACCACATCTTAACTTCACTCTGAAAACACTTAGAAAAAAATAGAAGACAGGTTTTTCCTGGAAAGACCCTAGAACTCCTTGCTACTGATAAGAAAAGAGTTGAAGACCGCTGACCTAAGACAAGTAAAAGTGTCTTGGACAGGTGGATAAGGATCTAATCACAAAAGTAAACAGTGAAACTACAACTCCCACAAAAAAACAAATAGATAACAGCAAAACTATGGTTGGTTCTGTCCCTTAGTATGCAACTATTAAATTGTGCATTTACATTGTTGAGAAAACAAAAGGTCTCTAAACATTTCCTTACGCTATTTTCATTGGCAAAAGCATCAATTCTGTAGCCTTGCATGATACTCTCCCTTTTTGTGCACTTCTGGGAGTAAATTTCAAAGAAATATGTAGGAGAAGGAATGAATAAACTTTGATGCATAAAAGGAAATACTCAGGAATATCTCAAAGCATTTCAAATAACTCATAGACTATTTCTAAGTGCAACACACGCTTCTGTTAATGTAAAATTACCTCCTATTAATTCTGATCCTCTGATGCAGCCAATTTCATTCTTTATGACTAAATAATACCTATGTGGTAAAAGAAAAATGCTCTTTCCTGATTCTAATGCTTTCAAATGGATTGAAGAGATGCATAACATTAAGCAAACATAAACCTCTGGGTCATTTTATAAGAAAAAAAGGTAAAACACCTTAGAGATACGAGTCTGTTTTGTTACATTAATCCTATGGAAAACAACTTGTCTGAGAACACAGAGTTCAGTCGCTCACAATGATTTTATTTTTCTTCAGGGGTTCCAGTCAACACCTAAGAAGAAGCAATTTGCTAAGTTGTACCTTGGGGCATTGTAATTCACCACACATGAGTGAACACTTTGCTTTGGGAAGGTAGTTACTCATGGCAAGATCAAATCTATCCAGTTCTATTTTGCACTGGCAACAGTAACTGGTATAAGAACAACAATTATAGTGTAGTGTCCACTTTTTTTTTGGTAGCAATCCTTTACTGGCTTAAGATTTTTAATCTGCTTTTTAGCACCTTTCTAATTGATTTTCTCTGTGTAAAAGAATAACCTTAGCAATGTAACGTAAAGTGAAAACGGATTTACTAAGGGATTTTTTTGTGTACGTGTGTGATTTCTACATCTTCAATAAAGCTTTCTTGTGAATCCAAAACTACACTTAACTCCTTTCCATACTATGTCTCAAGCCACAAATAGTGTCTGTCATTCAAGGTATGTTACATTTAGTACTGGTTTATATTATTTTTGTTATTTGATCAAAGACTCTACATATGCAATACATGAATCACTTAATCATCTGAAGAACATTAACAAGTGGGTATTGGTTTCTTTCTCATATCAGGAAGTTAAGGTTAGTAAAGACTAACTTTCCCAAGATCATATTATTTGTACATAGCATAGAGTGGTTTCAAAATTGTCTGTCTATTTTATATATCAATTCTTATTTTCATAAATCATGTAAATCAAAACTGAACATCTGTGTCCTGAGACACTTGATTTGACCCACACTAAGCATTTCAAAAATAAAATGTTGAGGGACATACAACTCAATTTTAGACAATTTGTAGCTCTAGAGGCATTCAAATATATTACCACAAAAGAGGAGTGTCATTTCTTATAGCTGTTAGGCCGACAGAAATTCAAACAATTGTCTGGTATCTGTTCTTAAGGCGCATTTGCAAATAACAAACCATTCCCAGGGTTTCTGAGCCACTGGTGACAAAGATTCACATAGTGATCTCTTAAAGCTCAAGGGCTTCGAAAACCATGTGAATTCCTGTCAAATACTCTAGTTGACTATGATTGAAGATTCTCGACTGGCCGCACCTCCTAGGCACTAGAGTGTGGTTATTTTCTGATATGTCTATAGCCATGAAGGACCAGATACCATTTCATTCTTGACTATATCATTGCATGTCTACAACTTGAAGTACGTAAGTACACTTACTAAAACTTCCTTATTTTTTTAAACTGAATATTAATGTGTTAGTCCCCCCGTTTATCTTGTTTTTGCCCTGTTTTTAGTTTCTTATGATGAATTGAGTTTTGTTTGACGGTTGTCTGTTCCTTTTGGGACCAGATTCAAATTCAAACCCTTAGCTTGGCATACCAGACCCTCTACAGTCTGCCTCATGATTAGTTCCCCAGCATCATATCACATAATTTGGCAGTTTCCCTTCACACCTGTGCTCCAGGCAACTGAACAGCTCGCTGTACCTTGGCAGCGCTCTACTTGTCACGCCTCAGTGCCATCACGTGTTCTACCCAAAGGGGCTTTCGCTGTTTCCCTGCCTGGCAAAATCATGTCCGTCTCTCAACAAAACCCAGTTCACATACTGACTGGGAATAGCCCCAACTTGATACTGTCCTGGAACAGACATAGATAATGACATTGACATGGGTATAGACACAGAGACAGGTATAGGTTTAAACGGAGGATGCCAAAATGTATAAACATTTTAATAAAAGAAAAACACTATTAAAATTGTAATACTCAATACACTGATAACCAAAAACATAATAGAAGTCACATTTGAGCAGCTCTTGTACTACATAATTGCAGAAGTCGAACATAACTTGAGTATTACAATTTTCATATAGTTTTTCCTTTCCTTCCTTAAAAGGTGTATTCATTTTTAAGCACCATCTGTATATTTAAATTACCACTTGCACAGTCAAATTCCAGTGAGACTTTTAAACATACATCGAAAGTCAATATCACTAACTTCTGTTATCTGTATAAAACATACAAACACAGTTACGTTAAAGTTTCCCTGTGAC
Source organism: Arctocebus calabarensis (assembly GCA_963573935.1). Classification (NCBI taxonomy): domain Eukaryota; kingdom Metazoa; phylum Chordata; class Mammalia; order Primates; family Lorisidae; genus Arctocebus; species Arctocebus calabarensis. The sequence goes on along the minus strand of CAUYON010115557.1, from coordinate 2,742 downwards.
CCGAGAACATAGGCCTACTAAGATACATATATATATATATTTAGTAATTTAATCCTCCAAATCATTGAGCCCCCAAATGGAGCTACTACTCATAAAAAATAGGTGGTTCCTATATATAAAACAAACAAACACAGTTACATTAAGTTTAATAAGATGAACTATTAGAATTAAACATTTTAAGTGCTATAAAGTATCAAAGAATTTAGAATTTCCATCCATTTTCTATTTGCTTCAGTTGGCTTAAAGGGAGATGGGTCAAATATTTAGCATCTGTGAAGGATATTCCTCCTCTTCCGTCCTTTGTTCTCTCTCAAAGGTTTTACATATTTTTGCAAGCATTAATGTTTACCCAAAGTGTGTATATTTTGTGAACAACCTGACTGATTTTGAATGGTGATTGTGATGTTACATTGTAATAAATGTAAGTTTTAACTTTACACCACAATTGTTACTTAAAATGTAGCTCAATTATTTACATACATACATACTCTCTTACTACTGCATATATTTTTAATCTGCTGTAATATTTACCAGACTGAATTTACCATGGTGTGTGTGTGTGTGTGTAAGATAAAAGATCTGTAAAATCAGGAACCACCTATTTTTTATTAGTAGTAGCTCCATTTTGGGGCTCAATAATTTGGAGGATTAAATTACTAAATATATATATACATCTTAGTAGGCATATGTACTGAGGTCACAGGCAAACTTTATCACTATGTTGTTACTGATAAAGGGAACAGGTGACACTTCCCATTGTTTCAACCACCGTCCATTCTACTGCTTTAATTTTATCAAAGGAGATGTTTAATGAGAACCACATGAACTAAAATCCTTTACATTTGAAGAAAGGTATTTACATAAACTTATCAAAGAAATCACTTGCTCCAGATTGAGTCATATTAATCACCATAAATAGCAGTAATGAATAATAATCATTGGTTTATTACAGTACTCTGAAAAATGTTGCTGGTCCGGATAAGAGTTTAATATTCCAATGATGAAAATTTTTGTTTTTCAAGGGACATTGAGGCAGATATAATTTTTTAATTAGAATAGCACTTTATGCCACTGACTTTTTTTTTTTTTTGTAGTTTTTTTGGCCAGGGCTGGGTTTGAACCTGCCACCTCTGGTATATGGGGCTCGTGCCCTACTCCTTTTAGCCACATGTGCCGCCCGCCACTGACTTTTTAAAATTACATTATTTATGATTAACATAATCATGGGATCAATGTTTATTCTGCTGTTTATATAAGTCTGATTTATTAGAAATAATTTTTAAGATAATGCTATTCAGTACTCTCAGAAGAGATTTTTCAAAGTAATAAGGTACATGACATAAAATTCTAAGGAAGAGAAAGTTCTGAAGAAGATCATGCCATTTCTTTCTCATCTTACTGTTTAAGAAGAATTCAAATCAACACATTAATTTATGAGTTTTCCTGTATCACCTAAATAACAAAATATGTTCCAAAATTAAAGTCAGCCTTTCTTGTTCAAGTTTCTCTTCTTCCTTATTGACTTTCTAACCACAGAATTATATTCTTTTACTTTTTTCTGGACTATTCCTGAAATATTGCCTTTAGATTATGTATTTTTTTGTGTACAAGTCAACTAAAACCTTAGTGACTTGAAACAGTGATTTATTACTTCACATGACTTTGTTTTTTAGAAATTTGGGCGCTGTTCACTTTGTGATTTTTTTGCTCATTAAAACCATTTACAGGTTGAGTATTCCTCAACTGAAATGCTTGAGACTAGATGCATTACAAATTTTGAACTATTTTTAGATTTTGATCTATTTTCATATACATAATGAGATATCATGGAGATGACACCCAAGTCTAAACACAGGCTTGTTTTATGTTTCAGAGATACCTTATACACATAGCGTGAGATTATGTATGTATTTAGAGACAGAGTCTTACTCTGTGGCCCAGGCTAGAGTGCTTTGGTGTCTGCCTGGCTCACAGCAACCTCAAACTACTGGTTCAAGCAATACTCTCTTGTCAGTCTCCCCAGTAGCTAGTACTATAGACACCTGTCACAATGCCCAGCTAATTTTTTCTGTTTTTAGTAGAGATGGGGTCTTGCTCCTGATCAGGCTGGTCTGGACCTCCTGAGCTCAAGTGTTCCTCCCATTTTGACCTCTGAGAGTGCAAGAATCACTAGCATGAGCCACTGCACTTGGCCCAACCTCAAGATGATTTCATAAGATATTTTTAATATTGTGTGCATGAAACAAAGTTTGAGCCATCAGAAAGCAAAGGTGCATACCCTTATCCACCCACATGGGCAATCTGGTTGCACGGTATCCTATTTGTTGCTGACTCCGAATTTATATACTACCAATAAGCAATCATTTTCTTACACTTATTCTCAAATAAGCACTTAACAGTACAAAAGTATGAAATGTCAATAATACAGCATCAAGATAATGTGTTTGGGGTAACGAGGCAGCACAGAGAAACATCACTAGACAACCTGTGTTTGTTCTCAAACAACAGCACCAGCAAACAAAGGCAGGCTTTCAGTCTCCATTTACAGTGCTAGTATGATTCAAATATGTTTTATTTTTATTTATTTATTTATTTATTTTTGGTAGAGACAGAGTCTCACTTTATCGCCCTGGGTAGAGTGCCGTGGCGTCACACTGCTCACAGCAACCTCCAGCTCTTGGGCTTAAGCGATTCTCTTGCCTCAGCCTCCCTAGTAGCTGGGACTACAGGCGCCCGCCACAG
>CAUYON010115555.1:0-10844 GCA_963573935.1 Arctocebus calabarensis | reverse complement strand
CTTGAACTTTTAAACTCTGGGGGAACAGAAATTTATTGTTGGCCACAGCCGGGTCTGTCTGGTATTGCAGAGGAATATTGGGTGCTGCAAATAGGAACTGAAGGGGTAAACTTATTAAACCCATGAAATCCTGTGATTGGTTGGTATTTTCCTGTCATCAGAGACTTTAAAAATGGGGGAAATGTCAAAATACTTATACAATTTTTAAATTTCACAATTAAACGTGAGCTGGTTTCTCACACACACATACACACACACACACACACACACACAAAAACCCCTTAGGTCCCTCTTTCTAATCAAATTTAAGTTCTATGATGTCAGGGACATTGTCTATTTTTTCTCTGCTATGTACCCTGCACCTAGAAGAGTGACTGGAATTATAGGTGGCACTCAAAAACATCTGTGTTGAATGAATGAGGTTTTTCCCCCCGTGAATCCTGGATTATCATTTTGATTTCAATAACACAAATTTGGGATTTTTGCATTTATTCCTGTTGAAAATCATCTCGTTGGTTTCAGTTTGATGTTTGTATTTGTTGACCTTTTGATAGTGCTGTGAAGATGTTATGCTTGATCTTTGGTCCCCTATGTTGACAGACAAAAGATAAAAAACATTTATTTGCTCTTTTGTTCATTTAGTAGACATCTGGCACAAAGATGAGTAAGATACAGTCCTTGACCTACTTCAGGGGACACACTTCAGGTCATAATGGTCCATGCTTGAGGGGCATGAAGGAAGTCTTGGAGGAGTTCAGGGGACTAAGCAGTTTGTTCTGCCAGAGAAGGAGCCAGTGTGTGTACAGACCTCTGCAGGAGCCCAGTGAGCAGGCAGGCGCTGCCTGCAGTTTTAAACAGTCTGCTGTTATCAATCTGTGGGTGGTGCCAAGTTCTGATAACAACCCCCCAGCAGCCAGGAGAGGTGCAGGAAGGAGGTGCCCAGCTGTCCTGATTCTTTCCCTGAGAAGAAAGCCCCAGCAGAGAGCCCACCTGGGGCTTATTCCTGTTGGATAAACCCATTCTGCCCCAACCCCTCTACATACCTGTTACAATTTGCAGTTATATTTTCAAATAATTCTTGACTAATGTCTGTCCCTCTCAAGGATGACTGTCAGAACCCCTCTGATATGAGGAAGCTGTGGTCAGGTAGTGGGTCTTTACACTCACCATTCTTTCCTCGTACCTAACAATGTGCCTGGCTATAGTAGGCCCTGGAGTGCTGTCTCTTGAACAAATCTCCTAAAACTTCTATGTGTCTATTTCTTCTGGTAGACGCCAGAGATGATGTTCTCTTAACTTGTCAGTTTCACCTGCTCATCTTTTTTTGGTTCTTATCTACCTGATTGATTGCATAGTAAGAAAACATCCCCACCTTCCTCATGCCCCTTTTGTCAAACAGAAATCTCTTTGTCATAAGGGTTGCTTTGCAAAAATCACTACAAGAAACAGGTGGTAACAAACCTAGGTCATTTATAAAGGTTTAAGGAGTCTCCCATTTTCATGGCCCTTGCCTTCTATGCAGGGTATCACATCCTGCTACCAGCTCTCCAGGTTCTCCAAGAGCCCAGTGATAGATAGCACCTGCCACGTTGCCTTGCCGAGGCTGGTTTATGTTTCTGTCTCTTCAGTAAGTCTGTGAGCTCTTCCATGTTGGGAACCACATTGTTGATGTTGTGTGCCTGGCATCTACCACACATTTGTTGAATGACAGTGAAAATGAATGAATGGACGAATGATCTAACTGTGCAAATGAAGCTTTCTTGTCATCTCTTTGAGTCATATCCTTGGCAATCCCTAAAGCTCAGACCCCTAAATGCCTTGCCTTCATCCTGAGATCTGTGCACCTGTGACCTACACTATCTTCCTGTTGATAAGGCCATTCTGCCTTTTAGTGAAGTTAGGTGTCTGAGCTGTTCTTGGATGTTGGTGCCTGGCCATTCCTCCCAGGAGTCTTTCTATGTCCAGCCATTCACAGACGACCTTTTGGCTTCTGCTGTAACATCCTACCCTTGTGAGGGCTCCTTCAGCCCTTTCCTGGCCAGTCTGAATGCAGAATGAGCTCTCTCCTGCAGAGCAGATTTGAAGGGTGAACCCTGAGCCCAAGTTGTGATCTAGCCTCTGCTAGTCTGGCCACCAGGAGCCCTTACTTGCTCCTCCCCACTGCCCATGCCCAACCACTTCCATGTGTCTCACGATAAAGCTCTTTTGGAATGTGGACATGGACTAATTGTGTCCTGCCAAAACTCATTTTGAAGTTCTAAGGCCCCCAGTCCCTCTGAATGTGAAAGAAGGCCGTTAGAGAGGTCACTCAGTTAAAATGAGGTCATGAGGGTGGGTCTTACTCCAATTGGACTGGCATCTTTATGAAGACGGGAAATTTGGGGACAGAGACAAATATGCATGGAGAATCCCATATGAAGAAGAGGGCAGAGATGGGGTGATACTTATAAGCCAAGGAGCACCAATGGCAGCAACTCACCAGAAGCCACAAGAGACGAGTGGGTCAGATTCTCTGTCGGGGTGTCCAGAAGGACCCAACTTGCCAGCACTTTTTTGGACTTCTAGCCTCCAGTACTAGAAGGCAATAGATTTCTGTTGTTTAAACCATGCAATTTGTGATACTTTGCTACAGCAGCCCCAGCAAACTAATATAAATGTGTTTGTGAGCATAAGCACTGTGAACATTGGAGATGATGAGAGGATTTTCACCGTTACTTCCTCACACTGGACCTGTTTCCTTATCATTTAGATTTAAGTAGCATTTACTGAACATCTACTATCTGTGAGAACTTTTCCTTTGAGCATTAGTTCACATCACTTTCTGAAATAACCTCATCAACCATTGTTATCACCATTCGCCATATGAGAAAACTGAGGCGCAGTGAGATTAAGAGATTGAGTGAGGTCACCCAGCTTGGAAATGGGAGAGCCAGGATGGGCATTCAGACCTCTTGTTTCCACATCCTGGGCAGCGGCCACGGTGCTGTATTGCTAAGCATGAATTTAGGACCCTCCTGTACCCCAACTGCCTTGGGCGTTTTTGCAAATATTAATGATTTGAAGTGGGACCTCTACCAGCATTTACAAGGCTGGGCCCTGCAGCTCTGTGGTCCGTAGGCCACCCCCTTCCCTGGGGTGAGTGGCCTGTGCCTGTCTTCAGCAGGGCTTCGGGGATGCTCTGAGAATCACCTGTATCCCAGTCACCTGATGGGCTCATTCAAGACGAGCGGTCTTTGCGCAGAAAATTGCACTTTTCTAGTTTTAAATGCATGAACATATGTTCCTCAGTGTTTAGGAAAATATCCGGAGGTGGTAGGGGTCAAAGTCTAGTTTGAATGGAAAAAGAGCAAGGGGAAAGGTGGTGGGTAAGTGAAGAGATTTTTCTCCTCTTTTTCTTTCAATACTTAGCAAATGTAGTTGAATTCAGGAAAATCATATATGAAGCACTGTATGGAATCTCCTCTATGTGCAGTTCCTCTCTGTTCCCTGCCTCCCTCCCCTACGCTCCCCTGCAGCAGGCTCAGCCGAGCGTGCTGCTTTGTGTTCTGGGATTTACAGACGCAGAAACGTGGCCTGTGTGTGTTTAGGGCCCGGCTCTCTGAGTCTCAAATGCCTATGAGGTCAGGCAGGTTGTCTGCGAGTGTTCTGGCTAGTGCCACTCCAGACACAGCTCTGGGCCTCCGTGCCAGATGTGATAAGTGTGGGGTGTCTGCCTACATCTTGCCTTGTGGCTTGCGTGTGCTAAAGCAAACCTGAAAGTGAGTATGTTTTTCATAATCTAACTGGATCTGCTTTTTGATTGGTGCCAATTACTCCTAGATGCTGAGGTTAGGTTGTTTACTAATCTTCACTTGTGGGGATGTGGAGTGTTGGACTTTTTCTGTGTCTTCATGGGTATTTTCGTGGGGGGTTAAGCAAAGCTGAGTCAGTGGCTAGCAGCTAGATGCCCTTTGGCCTGAAAATTCAACCAAGAGTCTGACTGTCTTCTCCACTGCACCACACCTTGATAGAGCCACACCCACAGGGCGTGGCTGGTCTCTCCACTCCCAACACCATGCCCTTCCTTCCGTACAAGGAGCCAGCTTTCCATGAGCATCATGACCAGTCTTTGGACCTCAACCTACTTTCTTCATCTATTACCCTCCCTGTTACTTTGTTTGGAGAAACTATAGCTCAATGGTTGACAAATTTGACTTTACCAACAGATATTTATCCGCTGTGTGACCTTCAGCAAGTTTCTTAGCCTCTCTGGGTTGCAGTTTCCATGTTGAGGATGGAAATTGCTGAAGAATTAACGTGTTCACAAATATGTTTCAGTGCTTCCCACCCTGGCAATCAGGATCGCCTTACCTCCTCGACGCTGCGCTGGGCTCACTGTCATCCAATCTCAGGTCTTGGGTCACCCTTCCCCTCTGCTCCTTACATCCCAGTTTCAGAGCTGCCTGGCACTGCTGGAGAAAGCCGTGAGTGTTGGTGACTGCACCTGCCAACAATCCATGCACTGGAACCTCGATGATCTCCTGGCAGAGCTGTTAATTTCTTATTCATACTCTGTGACGGGTCCCCACATAATAGCTCCCAACACAATAGAATTATTTCTCTGAACTCCAAAAACAAAAACCAAAAACAACCCCCCGCCTCCAAGATTTGCTGTTAATTCTCTCATTTTTCCTTCTGGTCACCCATCTTCGCTCCTTCTTGCTGTCTCAGAGATTTAACCCTCCTTTCCTCTAATCTTGTTAGGATTCTGACTGCAGTTAGATGCTTGTTAGGATTCTAAGTGCAATTTCTTGTAACCACACACAGGGACTTCACAGGCAGCTCCACTTGGAGGAAGGTCTACTCTACCTTTCCACTGGCCTGCCCGGAGCCCCAGCCACCGTCATCTTTCACCCTAACCTTGCAATAGCCTCCTTTTATTCTTGCCTTTACCAGTTCATTCTTCATGTCATATGCAGAACAATTTTTTAGTCCATGTATCAGGTCCTGTCACCCTCTTGTTTTATGCCATCTGATAGCTTCCCATTCTACTGTATGTGGAATAAAATCCCAGTCCTTTCCTTGGCCCTGCATGTCTCTCTTGCTCCTCTGCTTGTTTATCCTGGTCTTTCATTTGGGGTGTTGTCCACACTGGATTCCTTTCTGCTCTTTGAATACACCCTGCTGTTTCCTGTCACCAAGCTCACAATCTCTGGAATGCACTTCCTCCCACTCCACACCCCCCACCTGTACATGGTTAACTTCACTTCCCCCTTCAGCTCTCAGTTCAGATGTCACCTCCTCTAAGAGACCAGCCTTCCCAGGGGCTCTCTGATCATTTCCTACCTAACACCACAGTCTGCCATTGTTTTGTCCATTTATTATTTATTTCTTGACTCCCTCACTCTGTGAGCTCAAGGATCTGGCTGACTTACTCACTGTTGTAGCCCAAGGACTTTGCGCAGTGTCCAGCAAAGAGGAGGCACTCGGTGGGTATTTGTTGAATGGGGGAACCCTTCTCACCTTTTGTACCAATTAGGAATTATTGTGTGTGGTTGCCTGAATAGTAACCAATGACAGTACTGGGATTTAGCAAGTCCAGGGTTTGCCCAAGAAGTCTGGGGTTAGGTAGCCACACCCACTCAAGGATGCTATCAATGACCTGGGCTCCTTTGGGTTTTTTGCTCAGCCATCCTTAGTGTTGAATTTCATCCTCATGGTTGGGAGATGCTGCACCATCTTATTTTAGCTAGGAAGAAGATGGGTCGGAAGGAGCATTCTGCCCGATCTATTCCTTATCTGCAAAATGGCAGGTTTTCCAGAGCCCAGTAAACTTTGTGAGTCTCACCAGCCAGAACCGTGTGACTTGGGTGTACCTGGCTGCAAAAGAATCCAGGGAACCACGACTTTTAGTTGGCACATTCTACCCTAAAAGTATGAGGGTCCTTTTTGCAAAAGAAAAAAGGGGAGAACAGATACTGGGCAGACCGCCAGCAGGGTGGCTGCCTCTCTCACCTAGGGCTGTGGTCAGGGAGGAGAGATTGTAAGAGCAAGTGGGGCAAGAAAGAAAGCTGGTAGTGAAGAGGGAGAGGAGTCCTGGAAACGAAGGAGATATGATTGCTAGCATTAAGATTTTGCCATAATAATAACATCGTTTTTAGTAATATTTTCATGTGTCAAGTGAGTCCATAAGGTGAACATTTGCTGGAAAAGCTACACCTGCTAATAGTGAAATAATTTTTTAAATGATGCAACAATTCCCTAAACATGCTGTAGTGTGTGCATGAAATGCACTCTGGATGCGGCTTTGTCTTCTGCTTCATTTCCTTGCAAGGTTAATGCCAGCCAGAGACTGATGTGCCAGCTGATATCCTGAGGCACCGATTTCCAATTAGTGGAAGCATTCATGGCACTTGGCTGTGCGGGCTTGTGCTAATGCTCAGGCTGGGGGTTTCTAGGGGAGAAGCAGCACACTGCCAACTGGCAAATTTAAAGAGTTGACAGTGCCTCTTTCTGCAGAAGTTCTAAAAAATCACCCTGCTGCTGTCTACAGGGCTTGTGGACTTGAGGACATGAGGAAACTGAACAGGTTTATATTAATAGGAAGCAGCAAGGCTGTTTGGGAAACCTGTCACCATAACAACAGGGCATGGACAGCAGTTACAGTGGAAGGAGATGGCTTGCACACCCTTCATAAGAGAAAGGATTCAGGTTTAAGCACCTCAATAAACAATAGGTGAGTTTGAAACCAAGGCCTCATTAAATTATTACTTCCAAGAATCACTTTGCAAGGGCAGTCTTCATAGTAGCTAAGTCTGGACATTCTTGCTGGGGTAATAAATGACATTTACACAGACACAGATGAAGACAATCGCCATCTCATGAGTGTGGCTTTCATTAATGGGGTGGTCAGCATTGTGCCAGGCACTGTGGACTTTATGATTTAACTCTTGTTATTTCTGTTTTACAAGGTGGGGGGGAGTCAGGGTGGTGAGATGATGCAGGTTGCAAGTAGCTGGGTGGGGTTGGGAACCTAGTTCTGTCTCTTTCCCCAATCTTAGGAATCTGACTGAGCACACAGCAGGAGGAGAGAAGTGGGGGAGCAAGGGAAGCTTCATCTGTATTTACATGGCTGGTATCGCCACCTGAGCTCTGCCTTCTGCTGGAGCTGCAGTAACGCTAGGTTCTCATAGAAGCATGAACCCTACTGTGAACTGCACATCTGAGGGATCTAGGTTGGATGCTCCCCAGGAAACTCTAACACCTGATGAGCTGAGGTGGAGCTGAGGCAGTGATGTGAGTGCCGGGGCCATCCACTTGCAGAAATACAAGCTCAGGGCTCCCCCGATGCTATATTATGGTGAGCTGTACAATTATTTCATTATATATTACAATATAATAATAGAAATAAAGTGCACAGTAAAGGTAATGTGCTTGAATCATCCCAAAACCATCTCCCCTCCTCCCATCTATGGAAAAATGGTCTTCCATGAAACTGGTCCCTGGTGCCTAAATGGCTGGGAACCCCTGCTTTATACCAGCCCCTGGGACAATGCTAGCTCTGGTCTTTCCTGCTTTTCTTTTACCTGGACATTTGTGGCAGCTTGGGGATTGGTCCCCTACCCGCAATCATCCCCACTCTGGTCCCTTTCACAAACTGCCAGGTGAAAGGGCCCCATGTAGAGCTGGGATCATTATCTTGTTATTCTGCTCTAAGCCTTTCATGATTTCCCATTGCCTATGGAACGCAAATGGCTCAGAGTGGCATTTAAACCTTTCTCTCCAGCCTCCTCTTCTACTAGCCATCCACATGTCCTCTCCACTCAGCCTGGCTGGAGGCTGCCCTGTGCCTGAGGGCCTGATTCCTTTGCCTCAACCCCACTCTTCCACCCCAGTCTTGTGTTTCCAGCTAGCACACACCTTTTAGGACACTTACTCTGTTTTGAATTCTTTTAATGTATGGCTGTGACTTCTCTCTGCTATCATACTGTATACTCTTTTTTCTTTTTGAGACAGAGCCTCAAGCTGTCACCCTGGATAGAGTGCTGGGGCATCACAGCTCACAGCAACCTCCAATTCCTGGGCTCAAGTGAGTCTCTTGCCTCTGCCTCCCAAGTAGCTGGGACTACAGGCGCCCACCACAACACCCAGCCCTTTTTTTTTTTTTTTTGGTTGCAGTCGTCATTGTTGTTTGGCAGGTGCAGGCTGGATTCGAACCCGCCAGCTCAGGTGTACGTGGCTGGCGCCTTAGCCCGTTGAGCCACAGGCGCCGAGCCATACTGTATACTCTTAAAGACAGAACTAAGAAAGAGACCCTGAGATGGACTTTCATGGGGAGAGACCTAGGGAACACCACCTGTGAGGGGTGCAGGGTACAGAGGGAGAAGGTGAATGGCTGTTCCAACAGGTGCCTCTGCTGATCCCCTGTGGAGTTCTGGAGCTGGCGCGGCCCTTCAACACTGAGATCAGGAGCCCAGGCCTTCTTACCTTGTGTCTACCAGGCATCAGATGCAGGATGCCCCTAGCCAGGGCATGTGATCTGGGGTGGAGCTGTTTCCATCCAGGGTGCAGTTCTTGAAAAGGGGCCCCAGAGGGCCTGGAGCTGCAATCCCCAGGGGCAGATCCTGTGGCCAACACAGCGACCTCTACAGGTCAGGGCCACATTCATCTTTCTGATTCCCTAGTGGCTGCACACCACATTTACCTGGGAACTTAAAACATGGTGGCTCACGCCTGTAATCCTAGCACTCTGGGAGGCCCAGGCAGGTGGTTGCCTGAGCTCAGGAGTTGGAGGCCAGCCTGAGCAAGAGTGAGAGACCCCATCTCTAAAATTAGCTGGGTGTTGTGGTAGGCACCTGTAGTCCCAGCTACTGGAGAGGCTGGGGCAAGAGGATCACTTGTGCCCAAGAATTTGAGGTTGCTGTGAGCTATGAGGCCATCACACTGTATCAAAGATGATAGAGTGAGACTCTGTCTCAAAAACAAATGAACAACAACAAAAAAACCCAAAACCCCAACAAAAAAGGAAGGCCCCACCCCTGGGACTTTGGATTTGGTAGAGTGTAGTGAGCCCAGAAAGCCTGCCTATTTAGCAAGTTCTCCAGTTCGGCGCAGAGTGGAATTTTCCCTGGGCGAATGAGAGTGCATTTTCAACAAGCTCCCAAATGATGTTGATGCTGCTTATCCAGGGACCACTCAGAGAGAGCAGAGGTCCTAGATCAGAAGTTGGCAAACTACATTTTAGGCTTTGAGGGGCACCTGGTTTCTTTTGCAACTCCTCAACCTCCCTGTCTGTAGTGCCAAAGCAACCATCAACCATACATATGTGAATGAGCCCACTCCTGTCATGGTGATTGTAAGGCACAGCCAGATTTAACAGCATGTCTTTAACGTGGAAGGCGGTGTAGGGGAGAGAAAAGAGCAAAAGATTTGCAGTTACTAGTGCCAGCCTTCAATCACTCCTCTACACTTGGTGCATCGTACTCAAACAATCTTCGTGGAATGAACAAAGAATGAATTTGTGTCATTAAGCTTATTTCTCACCTTGATGGCAGTTTTTGAAGGATTTCTGATTATATTAGCTCCTTAAGATATTAGTTCGTTATGCAAATAATTAGGTGTGATTTGGGAAGAGTACAGCATTATGCAGAGTAAGGCAGAGGTACCTGAAGATTAATTTAATCTCCTTCCCAGTTCTCAAAGGAGCTCTCTCTGCTTTGGGCTTCCAGGAATGTCCGGACCCTTCCATCCTTTCAGTGTAGGCCATTGCTGAATCCAAGTTTTCCAGTGCATCTGTGACCTCAGCTGCTTTCCCAGCTGACTCTCAATCAGACAGCATTTCTACCAGTGTGGGTTGTTCTAGGTGTGAAGAATAACCTCTCCCTGGCATCTCACCTTTCTTTAACTCTCAGTTATTGCCACAGGCTGTAATGGCAGAGTTGAGGGTTTTTAGAAAGTCAGTGCACGTCAGCTTGGTTGTGAGTCTGGGCAGCCAATGAATGGGTTGCTGTTATAATGTTTACTTTTCTGAATCAGATGTTCCTTTGCAGAGGACAGGGGCTTCCAGCCATTACAAAAGGCTTCAGAAAACACCCAGTGAATGTCTTAGAAAAAAATGCATCATTTAAATAGAAGCTACTAAAAATGTTAACCAAGGGTCCTAGAGTGAGTGTGCCCTTCAGCCATATTTTTTTCATTTGCACATCAATTCAAAATTCAAACACTGACTATTCCAGAATTCAAACACTTACTATACTTTAAAACCTCATAGCAATAAGTAATGAATCAGTGGGAAATATAACAAAAAGTTAGAAGGTGATTTAAACATGCACACAAAAAGTTAGAAGATGACTTAAACAAAGCACTTGCACACATATGCATGTGTGTACACACACGTGCACAATCAGAATATATCTTCAGTTGAGCAGCAGACACCATTTGGTTGCAATTGGTTAAAAACAATTCTGGGCTTGGCGCCTGTACCTCAAATAGCTAAGGCACTAGCCCCATACACTTGAGCTGGCGGGTTCAAATCCAGCCAGGGCCCACCAAACAACAATGACAGCTGTGACCAAAAAATAGCTGGGTGTTGTGGCGGACTCCTGTAGTCCCAGCTACTTGGGAGGCAGAGGCAGGAGACTCACTTGAGCCCAGGAATTGGAGGTTGCTGTGAGCTGTGATGCCACAGCACTCTACCCAGGATGACAGCTTGAGGCTCTGTCTCTCACACACACACACACACACACACACAAACCAATTCTGGAATCCTTTAATTATAGTAGCATTTCAAGCGTATATAAAAGTGTGAAAATTTGGGCAGCACCTGTGGCTCAGTGAGTAGGGCACCGGCCCCATTTACTGAGGGT